>CAIGRB010121220.1:2646-14645 GCA_903798255.1 Fraxinus quadrangulata
CTCTCTCTCTCTCTCTCAACATCAACCGAATCTTCACCACCAAGCCTCATCCTTGCCAAGTTTCATGCTAACCTGGCCAGTCTCCCATTAGTACAACCACTATCGTTTCAACCTCTTAGATCACAGCCATTCCGTTAGCTGATGTTGCTATAAAACACATCCAACTTAAAATTAACAACCTTCCTCAAAACCTGACCTTCAAAACCAATAACTACACCTCTTCTCCTACTAAATACATCAGATTAACCAATTGATTTGAGGCGTTTTTCAGTAGTGGTAAGTGTACTTTGAGAAGCTTTGGGTTATATGTAGTGATAGTTGATGGAAACTTTTGACTTTTAAATGATCATAATGATTTTGGGTCATTGGAGTGAGTGACAAATTGTGGTCCTTTTTCCCATTCTTTTAATTTCAGATTCATTAATGCAAATGGTTGGTCATAGTGGGGGAAGAGGAAATGGTGGTTGTTCTGGTGATTTTGAGGGGTTGTCGTTCTGGTGATTTTGAGGTTTGGGGGCGATTTGTGATATTGGCTTTCCTTGTGGCAGTCTTTTCCCTAAAGGTTCTGGGGGCTGGCGAAAATGATCCATTTTGGCCTCAGGCTTTGGCCATCGATGATGGTGCCATCCTGATTTTTTTTTATAATAGTTGGTTTCTTTAAGGTGGTGGTGCTTTCATTCCTTTCCCTTTCTTCGTAGGAAACTGCATTAAGAAATTTGCAGTGGATTCAGAGCAGCTGCTTATTTTAAGGGGTTCAGTTGCTTGTTGCCAAAGGGTCAGACAGCTGGTTGCTGAGGAAGTAACATTGCCATAAATTTTGAGATCGAAAAAACCGGGGATGCGAAAAAATTGAGGCAGGAAAGTACGTTGACTCATGGTGATTATAATTGAGAATTGAAGCAAAATATATTGGTGATGAGCGAGTAAGTCCAAATGCAGCAGTACATATTAAGAAAACTGAATAAAGGAGTTAAACGGAGAGAGAGAAAAAGGGATGTGCAGTTATTAGGAAAAATCAGGTTCCTTAACCGTTAGCAGTATGCAGCTCTTGATGAATGAACAGGATTAAAAGTAATGACCCGCTTGAAGATCTGGATACAATAAATAATTAACATCTCTAAAATGCTAGAGAGAGGTGTAGTTGTATCAAGACCTCCTCTTTAATATTTTAAGAGTCGATAACTACAGGTCAGTTCACAAAGCAAAAACCATGTCGCTAATTGGGGATGACAAATAACTACTGCTCCTTACAACAATATGATTGACACGGGGTATTTTCATTTTTTTTATTATGAAAGAAGAGAGTGCCACATGTACAGGGATGGTAAGCCTTAAGGCAGCTAACAGACTTTTAGTCCTTCATCCAGTCTCCATTCCCAAATAAGGAGAGGTTTCTTTTCAGATAATCCCTTGTCCTAACTCTTCTCCAAGTCAAGTACAATAGACAACTCATTCTCGAGCTCCTAAGACAAACATTGCTGAGAACCATTTCTGTTCCACACTATATTACACAATGCATCTATCTACCCTTTGGAGCAACTCTGGGACTCTATTTGTTGGTCGATGTAGAAATAGAAACGAAATCACAATGAATGGTACTTCCCTTTTGGGCAGTTGCAGAGCAAGGAGGTATTCAAACCCCGACACAGCGATTCATGTCCAACCTCTAAAATCGATGAAGTGTCTAACATATCAGCCCATTACTGCTGTGCATCTCAGATGTGTCATTAGAAAAATTAAATAGAGCTTACCTCAGGGCAAAGCACATTGATACGGATCCCTTGACGCTTGTAAACAGCGAGGGATCTGGTGAACATAACCACACCTCCTGTGAAATTTCTTATCATCGTCAGACCAGAAACATAATGTAGATCAATTACATTTGGGAAGAACTGACAGAAAACAGTGTATAGATAACCACATACCTTTGGAGGCAGAGTAGATAGGATCAGCATACATTGGGTAGAGCCCCGACGCAGAGCCAGCATTAATGATCACACCAGGCTTTTTAGCCTGTTGCATGGTTTGAATCTGCAACCAAATCAAGTTCATTATGCCGTGGTCATAAATTGGAAGACCCATGAACATGAAAAATGATCGGAGAAAGGACACTTCTTTAACGTGCAGACCTACAAAAACTCTCTCCACATCTGTTTCATAGGTGCAACTCTCCAAGGTCCTCTTAACTAAAGTAACCATCAATCAACTGAAATTACAAATTTGAGCATGAATTATAGGAAACCTTAAACATTCAAAGCTCCATTAATCATTTAACAAGCTTAACTTAATAGAAAAGTGTATCTATTTCAAGCTGAACCTAGTGAATAATATAAGAATTTCAGTTTCAATCAACTGGCAGAATGTAAAGTAACAGACTTTGAAAAAACTTTACAGCGAGATGGGTGCAGTCAATAACTGCAATAAGATTGACATTAACAGTGAGTCTCCAAGATTTAGAACCATCAGTATCGTCCTTGTTAAATGGAACCGGATTCGCAATCCCCGCATTGTTAATACAGAGATCCAATCCTCCATACGTCTCGACATGCTTCTTGAAAGCCGCGGAAAGTTCATCTAACCCAACAATCAAACCAAACATATTCAGTATTTCCCTAATCAGAAAATAAATAGTACAATCTACAATAATTATGTGCCAATTTAATTGGTGAAAGTGTGAAAGATTATTAAGGATAAAATCGTATATTAATTAAATAAATACAAATATAATCAACAGACTTGGGCTATGTATCAGGCTTCAAAAAGTTCAATCAAAAATTTTAACACAATCAAGCAGTCGGATTTCAGGATTAGTGTTCTGAAACGAACATGTTAAGATGGAATCCGAGACTCGACAAAGCATCACTCACTTGAATTAGTGACATCAGTTTTGATGAACATAGCCGGCGGAAATCCCAGTTCAGAATGGAACTTGGAAACTTCATTGGAAGCAAGTAATGCAACTTCTTGTCCTTTATCAGAAAAATCGATTATAGTAACGAAAATCCCTTTGCTTGCAAGGGCAAGAACAAGCGCTTTGCCGATGCCTGATGCTCCGCCAGTGACTAAAGCTGAGAGACCAGGCTTGATCTCCATTTTTTGCTCGAAATGGATTGATTGATCGATTGATAAATGAAAATGGATAGAAAATTATAATTGTTTTTTTTCTTTTTGTAGATTTCGATCTCTTTTATTTTACCGATGTAAATCCATGGCTAATTCTTTATCTTTATTTATACGTCACGTCAAGTTTTCAATATGAGGCGAGTTTTTTGTGTTCTTGGTGTGATTAATCAAAATATGCTTACTTATCTTTACGGTTTCTTCAACGTTTTGAAAATCGATTCGGATATAAACTATTTAAAAAGGGAATGATAAATAAAAACTAAAATAATATTTCATATATTCATGGAATCTTTCAATTTCTAATTAATGATATATCTATTAAAAATTTATATCAAATAAAAGAATATTAAGACTCATTATTTAATATCATTTAATTATTTGAATACCCATTTTATCTCAAATAAAAATGAATAGTGTTATTTGACGCCAATAATATCAACATATCATAGGTCCTAATAAATAAATCATAATTCATTATATTTAATAGAACATATTATCTTAAAGTCACTGTACTGTTACCTAAACTGGTGTAAAATATCAATGGTATAAAAGAGTATTATTTAAATCAAATAGGTCCATGCTTTATCCCTACATATCTAATCATTTACCACCAAATCCCTAACGAAGAAGACGCTTTACATTGCCTCAATGGGCATGGTACAGTAGTAAATTATGAGAGTTTTTTACTAAGTGTCAGATGTTCGAATCCTCATGACAGTTGAAAGACAACATTTATGTTGGAAGACAAATATCATGTGAAGACAAAGTAATAGTGCATTTTGTTGTCCCTCTAAGGGTCATGTCTGTGTCCGATCTAAGTGTATAAATTATAACCGCATTCGAATTTACTCGAGTAGTGAATCAGGGGGAAGGCCATTACTCTTTAAGATTAGACGGGTGACTCAGACCAAAAAAACTTGTAGCTCTCCTTCACATTAGTGTCACGGACCGCAAGGTAGTGACATGAGATCGAGCATGGCACGGGGGTGTCACGGCACGAAATGGGAAAATGAGTTAGACCTATGGTTGATTAGGTCTAAGTTTCAAAAGTACATTGCAATGCCGGTGTCACCTAAATTTGGTGTTTAGATGACCGGTGTCCGTGGTGTCGGGTTCGTGTCCAGATGATGCCTGGAAAATTCAGGCGTGGTTGCAGGCACGGCGACACAGCTGCAACGCGGGCAGGACATCGCAGGCAGCACCCCGGGACGCAGGCAGGACATGGCCAGACACAGACTGCAGTCATGGCAGCATACAGGCAGCACACAGCAACACAAAATGCAGGCTGCCTGACATGGGGAGTGACATGGCCATGACATGGGCAGTTTTCCCAACACATCAGGTGGTTTTCTATGGGAAAATACCATGGGCTGATTGCTGGGATATTTTGGGAGTCTTGTACAAATTGGTCACTCAAGCCACTTGTAAGACCAAATGCCAAGGAAGGAAGCAAAAGTCAATTTGATGACTATGAAAGGGACGTGGCTTGCACATGGGAATTGTAGAGACAATCCACTTGCAAGAAGCAAAGTCCAAGTTTACTACCTTGGTCAAATGAGGTTTAAGGCAAGATATTTTGCTAGGATTTTGCCTATAAATAGGGATGGAGTCCCATTGTAAATGATATGTAAAAATTCATGGGAGTTGAGAAAATTATTAGAAGGCATGCAATTTATAGGGTTCATGCTATTCATGTAATTCTTGAGATTTCATTAGAGATTGTTTACATCGGAATTTTTATATAAAGAGAGATTTTCTCCCAACCATACTTGTGTTCTATTTTACTTCAATACTCTACTCAAAATTGTTATAATTTAACCTAGAAAGGTTGAATTATTTTGGGGGCGAGGGAAGGCTGACTTAACGTATTCTCATAGAGACGGGAATTGATTGCGTTAAGGCCGCACGGTGTCTAGTTTTCTAGTGTGTGAACTTTAGTCCCGTGACAAGTGGTATCAGAGCGAGTTCGTCAAGTGATAAGTTGTTATCATGACGGATTCTCAACAAACTTTGATGGAGGAAAGGGGACGTGGTGTTGCCCAAATTGAAGTAAAAAAGACATGGTGCAAGAATATGGGAGATCGGGTGGAATCTCTTGGAGACTCCATTGCTTCTTGGAGGAAGGAGTATGAGCAAAGGAAGAGGGATAGATCTACAATTCGTAGATGCTTTCTTTGTAAAGGACCGCATTCCATGAGGGAGTGTCCTAATGGTGGATCGGTGGGATCCATCTCGGTGAGGGAACCGGAGGAGTCATTGTCCAAAGAATCCAAAGATGGGAGCATTGATGTTCAAGAACTTGACAAGCATGGGGATGCTACAACCGAAGGAGTTGTTCAACTGAGGAACCTATGCAGTGACGCAAGGGGTGAAGGTTGGTGTCAAAGGTAGCATGTACGTGATTGCAACGGGAAGAGGTGTATGGAGCACTGTGGAAACCCGTCCATCAAGGGGATGGTGCCGCAAGTGGGGAGAACATTCAATCCCATCGACGGGGAGGACAATGCAAGACGTGGGGTGCATGAGGGAATGTGGAACACGTTCCGCTACGAGGGCGTTAGCGGATTAGGTGGGGGAGTTTGTCACGGACCGCAAGGTAGTGACATGAGATCGAGCATGGCACGGGGGTGTCATGGCACGAAATGGGAAAATGAGTTAGACCTATGGTTGATTAGGTCTAAGCTTCAAAAGTACATGGTAATGCCGGTGTCACCTAAATTTGGTGTTTAGATGACCGGTGTCCGTGGTGTCGGGTTCGTGTCCAGGTGATGTCTAGAAAATTCGGGCATGGTTGCAGGCACGGCGACACAGCTGCAACGCGGGCAGGACATCGCAGGCAGCACCCCGGGACGCAGGCAGGATATGGCCAGACACAGACTGCAGTCATGGCAGCACACAGGCAGTACACAGCAACACAAAATGCAGGCTGCCTGACATGGGGAGTGACATGGCCATGACATGGGCAGTTTTCCCAGCACATCAGGTGGTTTTCTATGGGAAAATACCATGGGCTGATTGCTGGGATATTTTGGGATATTTGGGGAGTCTTGTACAAATTGGTCACTCAAACCACTTGTAAGACCAAATGCCAAGGAAGGAAGCAAAAGTCAATTTGATGACTATGAAAGGGACGTGGCTTGCACATGGGAATTGTAGAGACAATCCACTTGCAAGAAGCAAAGTCCAAGTTTGCTACCTTGGTCAAAGGAGGTCTAAGGCAAGATATTTTGCTAGGATTTTGCCTATAAATAGGGATGGAGTCTCATTGTAAATGGTATGTAAAAATTTATGGGAGTTGAGGGAATTATTAGAAGGCATGCAATTTATGGAGTTCATGCTATTCATGTAATTCTTGAGAATTCATTAGAGACTGTTTACATCGGAGTTTTTATATAAAGAGAATACTTGTGTTCTATTTTACTTCAATACTCTACTCAAAATTGTTATAATTTAACCTAGCAATGTTGAATTATTTTGGGGGCGAGGGAAGACTGACTTAAGTATTCTCGTAGGGATGGGAATTGATTGCGTTAAGGTCGCACGGTGTCTAGTTTTCTAGTGTGAGAACTTTAGTCCCGTGACATTAGTTTGGCTTGTTCTCTTCCATTTTTGGCGCCACCACCTGCTTTTTCTTTTATATTTTTGGCTATCCATAAGCATTGGACAAATGTAAGTGGGATAGACCAAAAAATGTCATATTCTTCGCTCTACTAAATATCTTTGTCAAAACCAAGAGGGAAACTCCTTGAAACTGCATTCAATTAATCAATTTCTAGTTATTGCCCAATTTGTCGAGTTTTGCATTGGTTTCAATATCACAAATTTCCAGCAACTATCGAATCAATTATCTACCCGATTGTTGGTTATCCCGATCGAAATGATTAGTCCAATCCAATTTTAATAATATTAATTTTTCTCATAGCAGAACCAAAATTTAACGTGCGATGTAAGGTGGTCGAGTCGTATCAATTCTATTTTCTCTATAATTTAATCTCGTATTTGGAAAGCATATTTTAACTTTCTAAAGGTAGTATATAGAGGAATAACATTATTTGTACATCATTATATGCATATTGATGTATAGATTGGTGACGTGTGAAAGCCCAAGATTGACTAACCAAGAGGGAGGTGAATTGATTTTTGAAAACTTTTTCGTTAACTACTCAAAATTTAATCTAATGATCACACAAATGATAATGAAATAAACTAAACACAATTAAGCACGTAGATAAATCGATATAAAACTTGCACAAAGTAAAAAATGTTAAGTAAAAGGGTTAGAGAGTGCAAACGATATAATATGGAGGTTCGATCCAACGAAATTATCTATGTTCCCCGTTACCAAGCTCTCCATCACGAATAAGATCTTTTTCACTATGTTGATTGACTTGTGGTGTAATCTAACCCTTTACAACGCTTTCGGTGACTTACAACCAATGAGCACCAATTCTTTTACAATGTTGAGCTTTCCGGGACATCAACACGGCCTATAATTCAAAAGAAATTTACAAGTGAAATCTTCTCTTTTTATCGAATGATAGAATCAAGGTTGATAACAAGAAAAGAAGATACAAACACTTCTAATAAGTATAGCTCAAAGTATTGAAAAGAAAAACTTCTTGAAGAGCTAAAGATTTTCACAAAGTTAATCACTTAAAAGTTTTTCAAGAATTTAATGTTTTGATCTTCTTAAAGATGGAGAATAAGGTAATTGTGATCAATAAAAACCTCACTTTAATATTCAAGAATTATTTTTACAAGTGCAGAAAGAATGAGGTATTTATAGAACTCAAACAGTCAAAAACTCTGTCATACCAGACGCACCTTACTGGATAGGTCAATTAGCCGTTATTTTTTGTCAGAAAATTGGACTGTTTAAAATTTGATCGTTGGAACCAAATTGATTATACCGGACGTCCGGTACGACCCATTTGGCTCAAAACTCCCTCATTTTTAAATTTCTTCAAATGTAATTGTTTGAAGGACGTTTTTTAAAAAAATATTTTTCAAAGTGTGTCATATTTAAAAAATATGTGTTTCGATTTTTTTACGTTTGAAAAATATATTTTTCTAGAAAACATTTTCTCGTAAATTTTGGATTGCAAAATCAAAATTTTGAGCTTGTCACGGTTCATTACCAAGTATTAGAATGTTTTACCTTTACATATAATCGTGAAAAGTCTAAGTACTTGGTTTGAATATTTTTGACGTGCATTGTTTAACGGTACTTCGACTTTTGACTCGATTTTCGTTGAGGCATCTTTTGCGGGTTTTGCAATATCATTCTTCATGGCTTCGAATGATTGATCTGTTTCCACGTTGGCAATGTATGCAGATTATTTGACCTCGAACTTTTTGCTATCGAATATATTCATATACAATAATCACTATGGGCACTTAAAAATCAATTTATTAGTAATAAATATAATTTATTTGTGATAATCAAAATGAGACTTCAATCATAGGACAACGACGTGGATTAGAGAGAAATAGAAAAAAAAATGAAAAAGAGGAGGAAAGAAAAGAAAAGAAGAGAAAAGAAAAGAAAATTAGTTAATAAAATACATACCATCAATTTGTACATAATAATGTACAAGTAGTACTACTCTAGAGGAGAGGGAAAGAAAACCGATAAACTCTTGTACTTTGTCCATTCAATGTTGGCTTTTTTGAACTTTTGGTCCCCCCTAATGTTTTCATTTATTGTGGATTGGGTACCTAGTCTAAATTTTGGCAATAGCCTAAGGACTTGCTTGGGAGAGTATTTTTTTTTTTTTTTTTTATCGATTTTGACAATTCTTATGTGTCACCATTTTATAAGAGGTTAAAAAATTGATGTATGTTATTTATTTATTTATTTTTATTTTTTGCATTGATTTTGGACAGTTTAAAATGTGTCACCATTTTATAAGAGATTAAAAAATTGATGTATGTTATTTATTTATTTAGTTATTTTTATTTTTTGCATTGATTTTGGACAGTTTAAAATATGTAGTACAATTTAGACATATTTCTCAACCCACCAAATCTATGGATTTTGATCGTTTCTCAAGCTATTATGCCAAAATTAACTTGTGAATAAAAATGCATTAACTCAAAATTTATTTATAAGTAAAAAATTATTTTATTGCTATAAAATTTACTAATATGAAAATGTTACTTATAAGATAAAAATTCACTTTGTATAAAAAATTACTTATAGCGTAAAAGTATAAGAAATAAGACGACAATTTACATATAAAATATAAACAATTAAATTATTTTATAATTACAAAATTAGCTTATAACTATATAAGTAAATTACTTGATAACTTAAATTTTTAATTTTAAATAAGTATTGCACTTCTTAAATTAGAAATTAATGTATATGTAAAAATAACTAAAAAAATATCAATTAAGAGAAAACACATTCTATACGAGAAATTATAAATTGAAAATTTCACTAATAAGCATATATATTTACTTTTATTCTTTTTTAAAAAAATTAAAATCAGTGGATAATAAATTCTCAATCATGGGTTAAACTTTTTAAAATTTACTACTAAAAATCAACCAAATTCGGATACAAACACTAAATGAACCTTTCTTTTGCACAAATGGGCCTTTTCGTTCATTGCTGTAAAAAATAACCATCATCGAGGATTATTTTTTAATGGAACTTACACTACATTCTACTTTTAAAGATCAATATTCAAAAATCATCCATTTCATATTTAAATATTATAAGTTAATATTTTAATATTAATAATAATATTATAAATTAATTTATATACACACACATATCATATCTACTCATCTAAACCCTAAAATTAATTTAAATATTATGTTGCTATTGCGACGACGAGTTGCAGTGCAGAGAAGTGAAGCGAATCGAATCGACTTCGTAGTGATGGTGGTGCTATAGTCACAGTCGCACAGTGGCTTTGCCCCTGCCAATGCTACAGTTTGGTAGTGATAGTAGTGGTACAGGTGGTGGCAGATCTAGCCGTGAGGTGAGGTGTTGGTATTGCAATGGTTTTTGTTAATAGGTCTATGAAGGTGTGTAAGGTGGAAATGGATTTGTGGTGTTGGTGATGGTAGCGGCGGTGGAGGCTGCGGCGGCTGTAGGGTGTTGGGCAATTTTGGTTCTATTTAGTTGGTGTGGCTGTGCTGGTGAGGTGGTTTTGATTGTGGCGGTAGATCTGGTGACAACGATGTGCGGTGGTTGGTTGCAATGATGGTAGCAAAATCGACGAGGGTGGTAAAGTATTGGTACCGTGATGATTTCTTGTTAATAGATCTGTGAAGATGTGTTGGTTGGATATGATAGTTGTGGTGGTGGCTGAAAATGGTGATGGTGGTGGTAATAGTAGCTATGGTGGAGGCGGTAACAACGGCTGTGAGGTGATGGCAGTTGTGGAATGTTGGCAGTTTTGGATCTAATTTTGTTGTTGTTGATGGTGTTGGTGGCAGTGGCAGTGACAGTGGCAACGGTTGTGACGGTGGCGATAATGGTGGTCGTGGGTAGAATGAAATGGGATGGGGTGTTTGTAACTAATTATTTAGTTGATTGTGACCAATAATTAGTTAATTTGTGACAAATAAATAATATGTGACCTAAAAATTGTGATCGTAACTCATAATTTATTAAGATGTGACCGATAAATTAATTGTAATCTAGAAATTTGATAATTTGCAATAAATAAATGAGTTGTGACCAATAAAAGTTTTGATTTTGTGATCAATGAATAATTTGTAACCTATAAATTTTTTATTCATGCTCGAGAAATAACATGTGACCTATAAAATTTTTGATTTGTGACTGAAAAATAAATTATGATCGATAATTTGATAAGTTGTGATCGAAAATTAATTGTGACCAATTAATTTGATAATTTGAAATGAATAAATGAATTATAACTAATAAAATTTTCAATTCGTAATCGATAAATAATCTATGACCTATAAAATTTTGATGTGTGATCAAGAAGTAATCTGTAATCTATAAATTTTTTGATTTGTGATCAACAAAAAATTTATGACTAATAATTTGATAAATTTCATAGAATTCATAACTTTTCATAGGAAATACTTGCGAAATATATATTTTAATCATATTTCATAGGAAATACCTGTGAAATATAAATTATACATATGTCAAGTCACAGAGATAAAGTTATAATTTATGCACATGTCACAATAATATATCTCTGTATCTCTGTGACCAAAGATATATTATTGTCAGGGGCGGACATAGCACCGACCAGCCCTCGCGGTCGCCCGTGCTGGGTCCATCGGAAGCTTTAGTTCAGACCGTTCGTCGGGAGCCGAGAAGAAATATGAAAAAGAAGGCGATGGACCGTGGACGGGAGCTGGAACTGAAGCAAGAAACCTGGGATTTTTTTAGGCCTTATTATTTTTTTTTTAAAAGGCCAATATATGAGCCCAATCCATGGTCATGGGTTTTGCTTGAATTTTATTAGCCAATGACCCAATAGCCACAACAAAACCAGTTAACCAAATCCAAATATCCCATTCTTTTTGCTTTGCGTCCGGTTGAGAAGATGGAGTAGGGAGAGTTGGAGATGACGAGGGCGAAATTATTTTGGGCTATTGTGAGTTGTTGACACCGTCGACTCGGAGGACGATGGAGGCTGGAGCTGTGAGTTTTTGGGCTTGAGGCTAGAGCAGTGGACTGTGTCATAGTGGAGTGGAGCTTCCAGGTTCCGGCTTCGTCTCTTCTAAACTTCTAGTTCTCGGCTTCTCCTACGTTTTGTTGCGGCTTCTGCGGTTCTACCTGCGTGAGGTATTTATTTGAATTTGTCTATTTCTTATTTGCTATTAATGAATTATGAGAAATGACAAAATGAGAATTTTTGGATTTTTGGGTGCATTCT
>CAIGRB010121223.1:0-15667 GCA_903798255.1 Fraxinus quadrangulata
AATACAATTAATCTCGAAAAATATAATAAATATCATACAATAATTAATCAAGTAGTTAATATCAACATGACATAAGTTATGTGTTTTTCTTCAGGAATAAATACTAATTTAAAATAATATGTTTTTCGAAACATGTGTTACTTTAAGAGCACGTTATATTTTATTATTATTTCTTCAAGAGTAATATGTCAATATTCTTCTGAGATATTGAAAATTATAATTTATGCTCTCTAGGAGCAAGTAATATTTTTCAAAAATATTAATTATAATGTTGTACTACTTCAAGAGTAATAACAAATTATTTTAATTGATTAATATACGAGTACTATTCATAAACTATACTTCATATTAAAAAGAATAAGAACGTGATAATTAATAGAACAAAAAATAAGAAGCAAAAAATTTCGTGCTCCAGCAACCACCACCACTTCCTCAAATCCACGTTGAGTGAGATCCAGTTCAGCGATGTGTTTTACATATGATTTTTGGGGTGACCGGAGTCCGGTGGTAGTTGTTGGCATGAGCTGAGAGAGAGAAAGAAATCTGTTTGTAAATGTAGAGAGATAAGAGATGATATTTCAATGTGTGGGGGAAGGGTGATAACTATTTTAAAGTTCGATATAAGTAAACTGGTATTGCTTTATATTTTTGTTGGAGATCACACATATCATCTTTTGTTAGTAATGTTACAATATTTGATATTGAACATATTGTTGAAGGATGGAAAAAGAATTTGATCAAAATGGAGAAAAAGTAATAGTGCTGAAGGAATATCCAAATTTCGATTTGGGTCCATGATATCATTATGAAAAGAGGACGACGATACGAGTAAAACTCATCGCTTTGCCATGATGTACAATGAATTTCGGCCATTCGAGTTCGTTTAGGACGCAATTAATTTTTTTAAGTTTTAGTGCTATTTTTGTCATTTAGTTTATTTCAAATTCTTTTTTAATTTTAGTCTTATTAAAATAAGTTTTCATGTAACCCTTATAAATAAAGAGTTATCTCATTGTTTTTTATCATCTTACATTTATAAAATTTTCGTGAGTTTATTTTTATAATTTGTTGGATTCCAAAAATTACGTTTTTAAGGTTTTCGCTTAAATTCTTTGTTTCGCGATGCATCAATAAGAAAAGAAAGCACAATCTAATATTGTTAACCAGACGTGCCATAAAGCTATAATTCAAGTTAGTTGACCACGTACAGTTGGTGGGGTTGGGGTTTGAAGGGGACGCACAGCTTTGTTCAGAGCCATCCCTCTATCTTTGCTTAACCCTAACTCATACTCCCTGGCTGGAACACTTGAACTAAACTTTTTTCTCCCTTAATTTCTACAACACATTATTGGAAAGAACATTATCTCTGAAGAAAGTTACAACTATCATACATTTACTCTATAGGTGAAAAAATGATCTACCATGATGGTGATTTGTGATACTAAGATCTAGCGCGGTTTTAAATAAAAACGTCATAGAATAAATGGAATGGAAGTCATAAAATTGAGACTTACGATCAAAGCAAGCTCCCAGTGGGTGGTTTCCATCCATATTATTCTCAATTAAGAAAAAAAAAAAAACACCTAAGGAGGGCATGGGTGTATATACGTTGGTCTAGATAACACTGGTCGACCAGATTTCACGAAGAAAAAATACTAAAATTTTGTTCACTAGTCCAATCAAGTCACTTTTCTCTACAAATGACTGTTAGAATGTTGTTGTCTTCAATTCAAAATTCATCCAGCCTATTCTTAAATTCCACAGTTTATTGCTTCAAGAAACAGAAATTCCATCAGTTATATAACACTGCAAAAGTGACTTGTATCACCAGCTTGCAACTACCAGTAGGTAGAACATCTCAAATTCTCCAAAACCCTCAACTCTACACACATTTTTCTTGTTAGAAAACACAAAGTTTTGACATAATATTAGTCCGAAGTATTGCCATTCTTATTCAATATATGCGTGAAACTTGAGAACGTTATTTGAGGGAAAATGAGATTTCTTATTACAGCTTTGTTCTTATGTGTACTTTTTTCTTGTGCAGGTAAACTTGTATTCTTGATCAAACTGATTTTGGATTCTTAATTCTACTTATTGGTTTTAAATTTTTACTAGTTTATTTTTTGGTTACTGCAGCTTCCTATGATCCTTTGGATCCAAATGGGAACATAACAATCAAATGGGATATAATGTCATGGACACCAGATGGTTATGTGGTATGTACTGAATTATGTATACAAATCCTTTTGAACCTTTCGAATTCACAATAGAAAGAGATTAAGGCGAACATGTAAAATGGCCTCCATTTAAAAATTTTGTGAAAAATGGCGTTCATTTACTTAAAAAGATTACAGAAATGTTCATGATATATTTTTTCCTAGGCTGTTGTGACGATGAACAATTTCCAAATGTACCGGCACATCATGAGCCCGGGCTGGACACTGGGCTGGACATGGGCTAAGAAAGAAGTGATATGGTCCATGGTTGGAGCACAGACCACAGAACAAGGGGACTGTTCCAAGTTCAAAGGTAACATACCACATTGTTGCAAAAAGACTCCAACTGTGGTGGACTTGCTCCCTGGAGTTCCTTACAATCAGCAATTCAGCAACTGCTGCAAAGGTGGAGTCATGTCCTCGTGGGGCCAAGATCCACAGGCTTCCATCTCGGCCTTCCAAGTTAGTGTTGGCCAAGCTGGTACCTCGAACAAGACTGTAAAGCTTCCCAAGAACTTCACCTTGTTAGGTCCTGGACCAGGCTACACTTGTGGTCCTGCCAAAGTTGTGCCTTCAACCAATTTCCTCACAACTGATCGGCGCAGGAAGACTCAGGCCCTGAGTAAGTCTCGTTTCTTTATATACTGACATGTTTGGTACGCAGTTTTAAATATGACTAGATGTTATAATTTAGGGTTGAAAAGCATTGTTAGTCCACCAGCAGTGTACCACTTTGGTCACCGAACATTTTCTTTGTTCAAAATTAGTCACTGAACTTCATTTTCGTTTCACTTAGGACATTGCTGAATTAACAGATACGCTAATTTAGTTAATGACAAATAAGGCGTGGCATAGAAAATCTTTTAGTACATTATTTTTAAAGTCCAGCTCTGTTAAAATTGCGTCTTGTTGGATTAGTTGGGCTTTTAAATTGCATTTTTCCAACAAAATAACAGAAAAATATTAACAAATTTTGCCAAGCTGCACGATAAAAACAATGCATAAACATTTTCCATTCTATGTTATATTTTTAGTCAGTAAAATCAATATTTCTCTTAATCCAGTAGATTTGAGTACCTGACCAGAAACCAAAATGAAAGTTCATCAACTCATTTTGAACAAAAAAAAAGTTTAGTAACCAAAGTGAAGCAACGCAATAAGTTAAGTGACTAACAGTATCCCTATAATATATAAAATTTAGCTTCTTTTTCTTCTTTAACAGTGTTTCAATCAGTTTTTGAAGATTTCAGAGTTTCTTGATTGAGCTAATACATTACTTCAATGCAGTGACATGGAATGTGACGTGTACCTATTCGCAGTTTCTAGCCCGGAAGCACCCCAGCTGTTGTGTCTCATTTTCGTCGTTCTACAACGAAACAATCACTTCTTGCCCTTCTTGTGCTTGTGGCTGTGAAAACAAAAACAAATGCGTTAAGTAAGCAATTTATTTTTATTTACCATATTAATTTTTATATATTTTTCGTGTAAAATGAGTCGAATAACTGGTTATTATGTATGCAGGAGCGACTCAAAACTTCTTAGTATGGTCGGGATAAACACTCCGAGAAAAGATAACACGCCTCTTTTACAGTGCACGCACCATATGTGCCCAATCCGAGTGCACTGGCACGTTAAGGCCAATTACAAGGACTACTGGCGGGTGAAGATAGCGATAACTAATTTTAACTATAGAATGAACTACACACAATGGACTCTTGTTGTACAGCATCCAAATCTGAACAATGTGACTCAACTTTTCAGCTTCGATTACAAGCCTCTGGTTCCCTACGCATCCATCAGTAAGTTAATAAACTCGTCTGAGAAATATTTGGTAAAACAATACATGAATGTGCGCTAAAAACATGTACATCTGATATGTGCAGACGACACCGGAATGTTTTATGGCATGAAATTCTACAATGACCTGCTGATGGAAGCTGGGCCATCTGGGAATGTGCAGTCGGAAGTTCTTATGCAGAAGGACAAGAACACCTTCTCTCTCAAGCAAGGATGGGCATTCCCCAGGAAAGTATATTTCAACGGTGAAGAATGCATGCTGCCAGCACCGGATACTTATCCGTTTCTACCAAATTCTGCTCATCCAAGTCGAGTTTCTATCTCAACATTATTATGTTTTTTACTTCTGTTTGCCGTTGTAATGTGGTGATGAATTTCCAAGTTTTGATAGTACTGGAAATTTTGAAAACAAAGAACTGAGGTACTGGATGGTTCAATGATTATATATCCAGTAATCCAAGCAACATCTCAAATTTGAATCTGTTTACCATGATGTATTCACAGAATGTAGCATTCGACAAATTGTTCTTGTTCTACATTTTTGCAGACACCTACAATATAGGACAGTTTAAAGGGGGTCTTGTTCTTTACGGGAAGCTTAATCAGACACTCCCTCAGTGTGCTTCAATTAGGCAAGATGCTTAACCTCATCTAAGGTCAGGTCAGCTGCACAGGCTAAAAAGTCAGCAGGCTTTGTATAAAGAAGTGAGCGAATATTGATGCTTAGTTGGAGACAGTCATTAGAACTAGACTTTAACAGCTCTAGTAATACTACAAACTCAAAAATCTATGATCAATGTAATATAAAGTAGTAGCAAATCATGTTATACGAGTAGAAGAAAAAATTGGAAGTGACTTTACTAACACTTAATGGTAAGTAGGACCATTCAAAGTATGTTCGGTAAGAGGTCTAGACAATATTGAAGAGAGGATTTTAGCTTCATTTTACTTTTCCAATACTGTACAATTCACCTTAAGAAATGACCACCAATGTTCAAATTTGTGCACCTGAAACTATATGAAAAATGTAATAGGGTGTTGGTCAGGCATATAAATTCTTCTATCCCTTCAAAGCCTGCCCACATTTCACTACACCGGGATCCAATGCAGCACGTCTCCAAATCAGATGCCTCATCGAACGTGTATTAGTATGCATGCCAAGTTTTTATGCTAGCTAACAAGCAATGTTGAATTAGAAGCTTAGTTGACATAAGACATAATCCTCGTAAACAATCTTCACAAGCTACTTCTATTTATGTTGTGAATTCCAAATCAGTCCTATTGCTTTTTTATAAGAGAGAAAGGGTTTTCCCAATTGGAAATGAAAGTGAACACGTTATGTTCATAGATACATCATCTTACATCTTAATGAACTTTAGCCTCTAACTGGTTTTTCCAGGACAGCGGAAAGAAAGAGTTCGTCATCTAATTTATCCGTCTTTGGCACAACTTTCCATAATAGCCTTCTGTACCCGATTCTGTCTAATTCATCTACATACATTTTCATGTTTTCTTTCTTGCAAAAGAAACGATCAACATAAAGAAGTCCCTTGGGTCGAAGAACTCGATCCCAGTCGAGCAAAACAAACTGAAGAAGTTCTACACCAATCCATCCATCCAAGAAGAGAGTAGAATGAACAATATCCAAGGTGTTGTCAAAGAAAGGCAATCTTGAGCCAATTGATATGTACAATGGCAAGAGGCCTCTTGATGCAATCACTTCACTAAAAGGGGCTCCTAAATTCATCGTAGCAGAAGCAATGGTGACATTTTTTTCCTTCATTAATGCAGCAAAAGTACCAGTTGTGGGACTAAAATCCAGGCCAATTCGAATTTCCCCAGGTTTTAGCATCAGGATTTCATCGATGGAGAATTCTGCTGAAATGTCTTTGTCCCTTTGACCATCCCATCCTCGTTTAGTAAGATCAAAGCAGTCAGAGCATTTATAAAAGCCTCTGTTGTTTATTGTTCCATTGGATACAAGACACCGGTAGTTCTTGCATTTGTAACGGCTCCAGGAAATGTCAACATCCTGAGGTTGAGTCCAGAGAGAGGCATTTAATGGACATGGCTTATCATATTGCGGTGGTGTCCTTGTAAAACACCTCCTTCTAGGTAATGGATCACAACCACTGATCATAAGCTTCTGAGCCAAGTCCCAATCATCGGGGCAAATATCATATGCCTTGTAAGTCATGAAACGGTCTAGGGTAGAGGCCAGTCGAGCACAACCTTGTCCAATAGATGGATAAACTGATTCCAAGCCAAGAAAATTCTTTTTCCCACTAGGCCTGTTTGGTTTAGGCGAAGTGTAGTTTTGGAGCTCTGCAGAGTTAAAGACCTTGCCATGTAGTGATTCTTCTTCATCTTCATCTTCCTCAGTTGTGCTCGAATATTCATCCTCTTTAGTTATGTCCTTTCCAATAGCTGGGACATTGCTGTAATGACGAGAGAGACTTTCAGCAAGCCTGTCCAATGACACAGTGATTCTAAGTAGTTGATCTGAAAATTTCACAAGAATTTTTGATTCAGAGCTCTCAGTATGTAACTGCTCTAACAGAATTCCAAACTGGGATTGCATATAAGATATCTGATTTTTGATGTAACGAGGAAAAACAATTCGGTCATTGGATTCAGTGCCGAAAGAAGTGAGGACAAAGTCCGAGTACGATATATGAGAAGTGTAGACGATCAATACAAAAAGACTAGAAAAGAGAACAAAACATAGTATCGTTCGAAGGCCTCCCGGAGTACATATGGAAGGCCTAAGAATGCTCTGTTTCCGCATTTTTTTCGATGGGTTTGGGTGTGTTGCATTCTCCATATTACATGAACATGTAGCTTAAATTTCTTGTAATGTTTGACCCTGAAAGTGAGATGGGGTGTCTTTACTCATACTCCACTGCCAGCACTTGGATCTCTATACTTCTACATGTTTTTTATTGCCCCTAGATTTGTAGTTACATTTTTTAATCTTTTTGACTTGAGGTTTTTAAAACCCCTAGCAGGAAATTATTTGAATAAAATATGAATTTTGCCTTATATTATTGTTTGTTGCTAGGCCGATTTGCCCTTCTTTGGTTCTTCCTTTGTTTTATGTCTCTGATGTTACCAGTAAAGTCCTACACATCTCAGCTGTAGAGGTTGTACGGTTATGTGTGGCAAAAGGGCCGAATAGCTCTTCGACTAGGCTGGACTAGGCAAAGCTCGACCCATTGACGGCTCAGGCTCATTTCGGGATGAGCACGAGCACGAGCCCGAGCCCGAGCCCGAGCCCGAGCCGAACCAAGGGTTCACCCGACGAGCCTAGCAAGGCTCAGCTCGTTGAGCTCGTGAACGGCACAAGAGACTAAAGTTCACGAGCTCATGGGCTTATAAAAAATGTTTTAAAAAAAAACATTTAGAAAAAGAAAAAAAAAAGAGCTCGTAGGCTCAACTCGGCTCGTGAGCTCACGAGCTTGTGGAACCGAGCACAATGGCCAACTCTGCCCATTGCCACCACTACGTACAATCTTCTGTCTCTAATGTTTCCAGTAGAGTGCTGCGTGTCCCAACTGTAGAGGTCCTACGGCACAGGCCAGCAGCCATGACACATTTTGACATGTCTAGTTCTATTCATGTCATATAGTTCACATCTATTTTAACATCCTTGCTTCTGCTACCTTTCTATATTAAATGATAAATAAAATGTATTGAACATGCTCTCTAATGACAGATGAACCCCAATCTTCATTCCGAAGAAAATGTTGGCAGGAAATAAAAATAACAACATAGTAATCTCATTCAAAAACTGCAGAGGAAGAGAAGGCCCAGCTCAATTTAAACATATTACAGGAACCAAATCTTCTAGTTGATCACTTATGCTTTTAGCCTTTCTTAACTATTTCAAGGATTTCACAAAAATTGTCGACGAGAAAGCACTTATAGTTTGTTTGATAAAGAGGACACTATATTGTTAATGAATAAATAAGAAGCTAAAATCTTGTCCTATGTGGTGTCCAGTCCCGTCTAGTAGAATGCCCAAGTTCCATTAATTAAAAGGTTATTCTGAAATCTTATCACAACTAACAACTTGGGCCTCGTCTTCATCAGTATCATTGTCCTCGCTATCCCCGGGAAACTCTTCATGTTCCTTCAATGATGCTTCACCAGCCTCACCGTTGTCATTGGCTTGTGATTTCTTTGAGATGCGATGATTTCCTTTGTCCATCTGTTGCATGGACAGCAATTAAGCATAATTAGAGTAATAGAGTCACATTGTTGGAAGAAAGTTGCAGATTAGCAACACAAGGTAACAGTAAGCAAGCAATGAGAGATGGCGTACAAATGTTCAACTAATGTGCTAAATAATATTTAAACTTTCCCCGTGATTATGACCAGCTTTTACATTCCACCATTGATCTTCCTCTCCTCCTTTGCTCTTCTCCACCCCCACCCTCTCTTGTTGACAGTTAAATCTCCTACAATTTTTCTATTTTGACTTGTATCAATCTGTTTGGTCTCTCCAAAAAAGAAATCAACAACATCAAAATAAAATATCATGTAATATAGACTAATACATGTAGCTTTTCCTACTACAGCCTCACTCTTGTTTCATCCTCTGAAAATTCACAGATTTGCACATCCCCAATCTCATATTGTCTTTCATCTCTTCTTCACCATCCACATGCCTCTAGCCCCCCTACAAACATTCATATGCACTACCCCCTGTTGTCAATAGATTCTCTCTTTTATATCCACCCATGTCGTACTTCATTATACGATACAATAGAAATCCATCAGACATCATCATCTACATCCAGAAAGCTATGGAAGAAGCTTGAAATGATGGGGAAGGGGTTTTGACAATCAACAAGAAGAATCTATTTCAACCATTATGTCCTTAGGCAGAACCATACATAACATAGAAATCACACTCATGCTTGATACAAAGACCTGACTTGCAACATATGAACATAACACCAAAATCACACTTCTGCTTGATCCAAAGATCTGACTTGAAACATATGAACACCTTGAGCTTCGTAACGTGCACTGCAATCACCAAATTTTCTCTCTCAATCTAGCATTTTCTACTACTTGAATTTTATCCGTGCTTAACGTAGGCACTGTTTAACCTTTTTGAATTTAATTGAATGTTTAATCAACGCAAGTTTTCTTGGAGTTAAAGGAAGAAAGAAAATGAGGAAATACTACTTCAATGGAATGGGGATAACTAATTTCAGGTGACACCGAATGGATGCTAGTGGCAGTAGTGTCAATACTAGATAGTAGAGGCTAGCCATCCTGAGTCTTCCCATACCATCATGTGGTTTATATTCTTCACATTTAGCCTGAATGATTATGAACTCATGTCAATACTTCCACATATTGTCAATAAGTCTTTTAGAAGATGGTGTTACATAGTCGAGATGTTCAGCGATCGTGATCACTAGCTTGATTCAGCAGTTTGAGGGTGGTAGAGACCACATGGCGACTATTAGGATCTTGTTAGTAGAGACGGTTGCTATCCATTTTCCTTGTGAGTCTGATGTTCACATGGGTTATGCTGTGGCATGGGGGTTGAGATGCTTGTTTAAAATTTATTTGCAGAGATAGCAAGCAGGGACGAAAGAAGTGTTAGTACTAGTTCATTTTATTTTACATTTTTTCGTATGTGAGTGATGGGAGTATTGCTTGAAGTAGTTTTTTTTTTTTTTCCCTATCAAAACTTCTTCTCAGACACTAAAAGCTTCTTCCAAAACACATCTCTCTCGATGTACATGATGAAATTGACTAGCAAACATTTGCATTCAGCTACATCCCATAGTTTCTGTTGGTCTCTCGTACCATTATCCCCACCCCGAACAGACAAAAATCACCAAGTTAAAGAGAAATGCAGACTTACAGTGCGCAGCAAAGTCCTCCTGTCCCTCTCCCGTGCATTCTTGATAGCCTGACAATCAGCAATTCAACAAGTTTTCAACTCAATTTACAACAAACAATCACATAAATCCTTTATCAGAAGCCAAAGTAAAGGGGAAAAGAAGAAAGGCACTCATATATTAGAAATATAGTAACCTCCTCAAGTTTCTTCTGCTCAGCTTCTATTTCTGAAATATCTCTGCAAGAAAAGCAAATACCCGCATACAGAATAACATTGATTTAGTACTTCAAATCAATAAAGTCATAATTCAATTCAATCTCGTTTTTCTTGATGGATTTAGATTGATCTTGACACTAAGCCCAATCAAAATCAGAACACACAAAAAAAAAAGGTTATACCTTCCAACAATGTTGCCAACACGACATGAGCACTTGGCACATATTCTATGCTCCTTTGCACAGCCTATTTATACCATTCATTCAAATTTAAATAAAAATTTTCTCAAGTAATAATTAATGAACATTCAAGAAATTTAGAGTTTGAATACTAACCATTGCAAAGATTGTGGTACGCTTGGCGAACATTCCTCTTGGAACACCGCTGGCTACCAATAATCCAATTTTTTTTCCAAAAAAAAAAAAAAATTAAGTACGCAGCATAAAAATAGAAATATACAATTAATTTATCATATCCCATAAATCACAAAAAATAAATGGTACGATACCATTTGGCGGGTTCAGTAAGGGGCTTGTATTTTCCGTATTTCCGTTTCCATTCAATCTGTTCTTTACATCGCAGGCATACCCCCGTTACTTCTGAGTACGGCCTCAATTTCCCCCCTACTTCCTGTCATCAATCAATCAGAACCCATTAGCGGTCCGTTCTCAAGTCGAGCAGTAAAGGGTCGGAGAAGGAAATTGACTCAGCGTTCTTAATACGAAAGAGTCGAAAATCATTCAAAACAGAGAATAATTTTACTAAAAAATAAATTTTGAGGAGATTTTGCATACAGTTGGGTTGATCTTGCGGGAACCGTTGGGTTTCCAGGCGAACTCGTTTTGGTGCTTGGGCGGACCTTTCTTGCTGCCGCTGCTCATCTTTACGTGCATCACTCTTCCATAACCTAATACTTCTAATTTATGCTCATTACTTTCAGTTTTTAAATTTTAATCATTTAAAATTAAGTGATTATTTTTGCCCCACATTTCTTTATAATTAAATAAATCACAATTTTATAAAGATCCCTTCTTTTATTCATTCATTGTACAATACCATTCATATTCTAACTTTATCGTCACGTTCTTATATTTAATATTCTAACAAATTTTATCCTTAATGATTATTTATGTCCGAACATTTTGTTAGCGCACTATAAGACGAGGGCAAGCATTTTTTTATTTTTTTTCTTATTTAAATGTATGAACGCAAAATAAATTTTTATTCTCTCACAATTGAATATTTTAATAGAGTCATCATAATTTAAAAAAAAGACAGTTTAACTAATTAAAGGTTAAAAATAAGAGTGAAATGAAAAAAATTAAAGATATCAGCGTGACATAAGTAATGGTCATGGACCTTTCGTACTAGTAAAAAAAAGTACTATACTTAAAGACGAATTCAGAATTGGACTATAAGTCGAGCTAATATGTAGAAAAAAATAAATTTACATATTAAAAAAATTTACAAGAAAAATATTTTTTTTATTAAAAAAAAATTAACTGGCTGAAGACTAGACCGGGCTACAGGCCGGCCCAGTCTCCCCTAAATCTGTCTCCGTACGTTGATAAGAATTTGTTGTATGAATATGTCTACGATTAAAACTCCTTGAGAAAAAAACTCATTACGAATATTATTGCACATTTCCTACTAAATCCTGTTAACCTACTACTAAAAACTTCTCGTCCCCAAGAACTTTTTTCTGTTTTTCCAGGTACCAAATATTTTTTAATTGCATTTTATAATTTAATTCAACATTTAAAAATATTAATTAGAAAATTAGAATAATTTAAATTATTTTTTCATCTATAATATGTTAAAAACTTTATTCTCCGCTTTGCATATCTTTATTCGACACCTATAATAATGAATCATCATCCATCATCCTATCCTATATTGCTTGCTTGGTCAGCGTCTTCTTCCAATTTTTGTCCTATTTATCTATTTTACCCATGGTATACAAAGAATCCATCCATACCCAACGTACATTCTTAAATAGTGAAACGCAGCTGTCCAACCATATCCCAGAATTTACTGCCAATATAAAATCACACGTCCCTAAAAAAAATAATAATAATAATAATACAATCATGCTACACAATCAGATAAAATTACAAGATTTTAAAAACAGGGGACACATAACGCAACATCATTGGACAGTTTGAATTGAGTAGCATTATTCAAGAAAAAAACCTATTACATCCATGCAACACGATCAGAACTGAAATGAACGCGCCTCATGGCCTCTTCGGCCAAATTTGACAAGATATACGAGTTAAATTTAGTGTTTAGTTTCGACTAAAATCATGATTCCTCTTAACACGTGCTGAAATGAGTTGGTCTTGTTCCAAGATTAACCACTGGCCAATGCCATACAATCCAGTACAAGTAGCATTCTGAACTAGCGCCGTCTGTATAAACATTTGCTAATTTAGAAAACAAACTCTCAGTGAATCGACAGCCCACGTGTTGCCTGAATGCCATCTTCGCCTATCTTGTTAGCTTGAATGGTGCTTATCACATTTGCAATGTTACCCTGGGAAGATATTCGTCGAGGATATTTAAATCGATTTCTTGAATATGTTATCCATGAAAGAGACAAGATTATCTTAATCATATATCCACAGGGCATCACAAGAAGCTCATGTTCATATGCCAATGGATGGTTCGTGTCATAGGACAAAGGAGTGTATACTTAGGCATACAAATGACTATTCAGTTCACACAAGCACGTTTGGCTTAACTTCGAGGAAAAAAAAACAAAAAACAAAACTTTCAAGTTACATTTTATTTATAAATATGTTAGGATTTATCAACTTTTCTCTTACTTTTAAGTAAAAGAGCAACTTATTTTTAAAGTAACTCTTAAGATTACTATAAAAAATAAGCAACTTATTTTCACTTTGACTAATTAAAAAAATTATTCATTATTAAACTTACTTATTTACGTTTAAGTAAATTTGCTTCTATAAGTAAATTTTTAAGCTCAGCTAAACATGCATCATGAATAAATTAATCCATTACCCTCCAACTTGCTAGTTTCGTTCGAAGGGCCTGCCATTGATGCTGCCCGAACCTGCGCTCTATACAGCGGCTGCACCCAAAATAGTAAAATCAAATCATGTATTATAAATATGTAATGCTCTCTACTTGTAAGAAACAGAGGGGGAGAGAGAGCTCTATTGCCCACCTTACAAGAACTACTTGGTTCATTTGATCAATTTTACAATCCATTAACTTAGCAGTGATTGCCTTAACAACCCATAGTTCCACCTCACTGTCTTGGATCTGCAAAAAAACCAAAGAGCAATGTAAAGAAACACACATTGTTTAAAACACTATTTGAGGCTTATGCCTCTAATCCCGCCTCACATGAGGCTTCCATAAAACACCTCGAATCCAGCACCTTAACTGTCTTTTGTGAGGCTTACGCCTCAAGGTAACTAAAAGGCGCGTGCATGTTTGCCATATGTTATTCAATTACTAGCCTTAGCTTTTTGGGTTGTTTGTTTACAACCTGGAATGTTTTACAGGTTCTTTTATTTTCTTTTTTTCTGCTTATACAGAAAGGAAAGATAAAGGAAAATACACCATTATAAGTGGAGGATAATGAGAAGAAACTAACAGTGATGAAGAGGAAGAGGGTGATTGTTCCCTTAAAGATCGTGTTAGTAGTGATAATATGATATTTTTAAGCATTCTAATCGATACAATTTCAAAATTGGTTTACAATTTCAGTCAAAATCAAACATTAATTTCAAATCCACATTCATTATTATCAACACATTTCGTATGACTCGCTACTGTTCCTTTTAACTATTTCTATTTATATACCATTTATAAATTTTTCAAACGAAGGCTAAGTTGTTTACACTTCCTATAGTAAATTATAATTTAGCGAGGTGATTACTAATTTAAGAACTTATTACTTTATTAATCTATTTATATCTGTTTGCAAGTGTTACATCCATGTTTGTTCATTTGTTTTACTAATGGATATTTTAAAATAGTTATAGCTCGTTATGAAAGGATTTTTTGTATTTATATATTTTTATGAATAATTTTATTGGTTTGCCTTGAGGCTTACGCCTAAAAGAGCCTCTTGCCTCACAGAGGTAAAATACCTCGTTACCCAATTAAGCCTTTTTTAAAAATGGAAACAGGTAGTACGGAAAGGCTACTTAATATAATAAAAAACAAAAATAAAATTACCTGAAGCGTGTCCCTTATCAAAGAATAAGGGATTTTAGATTCATTTTTGCCCAGATCTACAAGTGACATCAGCCTCATCTTCTCGATGCAGTATTCATGGACAAGCCCTGCATGATCCAGTACAGCGATGTCCAGCAAGTAAATTAAATGAAACTACCATATCAATCTTAACTCATCCAATAACCAATATTTCAAACATTGCAAAAGCTAATGGTTACCATAGCTCTCTAGCAAAGTAGAATTAGCTGTATGGAAATCAAAGTATGCGTCAAGCCTCTGAGTCAAAAAGATATTTAGAAGCTGATACACCTGTGCATATTTAGCATCTTTCTCCAGTTGTCCTACAGCAGGCATATCTAGCAAATCACACTGGCATACAAACACAGAATTAAAGAGGAAGAGAAAGAAGGGTCAAGAAACAAAAGCTATATGAGAACAAGGTACAATAATGACATGGTGCTGGATAATTGAATCATTATAACAAAGAATAATTAAAGAGGCAGAGGAAGAGAGAAGGGGCAAGAAACAATAAGCCATATGACAGCAACATGGCACTGTATACTTAACGAGTCATTATAACAGTAGAAACAACATATAATGCACAGTGGATGTAAAACATCTCAAGGCCTATAAATTAAAACCCAAATCATTAACCAAGCGGCCCAAGCCTACTTGACAAATAACTTTTAAAATTTAGAAACAGAAACATGCCCATGTCAACAGTAAAGCCGATACAAAGAAAGGTTACTTTTATGCTTTTTTTTTTTTTTTTTTTTTTTTTTTTGTGATTTATTATTTCAATGTGAAATTTCCAAGTTCTTATTGGTGTGAAATTATCATGTGTCCGTGAGATGAAAATAAAAATAGATAAACCATTCTATTGTTATCTTTCGTAATAAGAAAGGAAGAGCAAACTAAATCCTAGGGGTCCTAAGAGATAAGATGTACTCAAAAGGGTCATTTTGTTCATTGAGACTAGGATAATTATCCAGAAAGAAAACTATAATATCTAATATAGAATTATATAGTGATGTAAAATGTATAAAAAATGCAATTTGAGGACAAATTGCAACATTTTTTAACTTCTTTGTATTGATACTTTTCAACCTATACAAAAACAGGATTGCCTTCAGAAATATGTTACAAAATAATAGTAAATAAATACCGGCTTAACAAATACCGAGTGGACATATATCGGCTGTGCAACTAACTTATCGTATGAACAGAACAAGTAATATAAATTGCAGGAAATAAAAATCTAATGAACTTTGAAATCGAGGCCTGTGAACACGGTTTCCTTAAAATAGATTCTCCCTTCACCGTAGATTCTTGAGGTTTAGTTCGAGCGTCTGTATCC
>CAIGRB010121223.1:27846-40173 GCA_903798255.1 Fraxinus quadrangulata
ATAGAAGAAAGAAAAGAAAATGATGAAGAATGACTCAAGACACAAAGGAAGTGAACGATAAAGAATGAATTGTAAGGGACTATTCGAGAATGAAAAATAATGGAATAAATTTGGGAACGATCCCTCCTTTTTTTTTTTAACTCAAAACTGTAATTTAAGCTGCTAGAAATTTTTCGATAATAATAGTAATTTTTTTGTACCGTACGGATGAACAGTACGAATTAACAGTAACTTTTAGTTTTACCTCAAGAATTCAACTACAAATCCAGCAAAACAAACGAAAAATGACTTGGACTTGTAAATAGTCTGAAAAACAACTTTGACTTTTTTTTTATTTTTTAGATCAAAACTCAAGAGATACGATGGACTCGAAGAATGTGAAGAACAATATCAAAAAAAAAGACTCAAAACAAGAACAAAAGATATAATCTTGATTATTTTGGAGCCTTACTCTGATATCAACTAATGAGAACCACGTAGCAACGAACACTACGCAACCTACAACAAGATTGAAGATCCCAAGAAAGCCCAAACGATAATCTTGGTTTTGAGTTTGAACCAGAATTAATGAACCAAGCAACCAAAAAAAGGGAGTTTGAATGACCTCTTAATTACCAACGCATGATCCGCACCTGATGTTGAACGCCACAAGAATCCTCTTGATAAGTTCAGATTGTTCTAAGAAGAACAATGTTGAAAAACACAATAGCCTCTCGAATTTATCTCAATAATAATTCGTTTAAAAAAAGCTTCATACAATGAATAATGATGAAGTATTTATAGGAAAACCCAAAATTCTAATTAAAATCGAAAATTACTTGACAAGATTACAAAAGATGACAATAAAATAGAATTCTAGTAAAATAAGGAAATTCACGGAATAGGAAAAGAATTTGCCCAATTTTGTTCTATGCGGCTACTCGCGGTATATCACCATGTGACCGCATGTTTTTTATAACTATGCGGTCGCATAGTTATAAAATTTTTCCTCTTATTCCGTGGCTCGAATCAAATTGCTCCAATATTTTTCGACCCCCGTGCTCTTCATGAAACTTGTTCCTTTAGCCGTCAAGAATGTCATTTCATCCACCGTAGCTTGAGCAAGCAATCTCATCGCCTCTTTCACTTGCTTTGCTCTCGAATGCGTCGTCGGCCTCCTTCGATATTCAACGGGTCTCGTCCTGGGCTCGACTACTGGATCATATCAATAGGCCTCCTGCTTGTGCTTTTGGATAGAATGCAAATCATTTTGATTGTGGGTGGGTGAGTGTATAGTTTAAAAATGATTTTTTCTTCCAAGCAGATGCAAACTTATTTCCTAATTCTGCTTTTGGGTATATACAAATCATTTTGAATGTGTAATGGGTAGGGCGTATGGTATATGAATTTAAAGTTCAAAAATGATTTTTCTTTCAAGCCATAGTGCAGATGAGAAATCAACAGTAAAAAAATCTGCATGATGATGGTTGTGCAATGGAGGTACAAATTTGGGTTTTGGTGGTGGTAGCATAGTAAGGTGGCATGGCAGTAGCGTTTTGGATACAAATATGCAAGGTGGTTATGCAATGGTCATGGTGAGATGGCATCTGTGTTTTTTAGTGATGCCAACGATGGTACAGTGGGTGAGGTGGGATTGTAACCCATTATTGAATAATTATAATCAATAAAACAAATAATTTGTAGCCAATAAATAATAGGCAACCTAATAAATGTGTGATTTGTGACTAAATCTGTAATTGAAACATATAAATTGTACCTTTATGACGGATAAATAAGTTGTCATCAATTAATTTAATAATATGTGATTAATAAATAAATTGTGACCTATAAAAATGTGTGATTTTTGAGTAAATTTACAATTTTTTACCCACGTTTTGTGCCTTTGTGACTGCATTTTCTGTGATTTGTACATAATGGTGACCATAAATTATATGTTATTGTATCCTATAATTGTGTCTTTCTGATTGTGACCTCGTGTAATTTGTGATTGATATATGATTGTGATCACAAATTGGGTATTAATGTGACTGTGATTTGATTAATTAAATTATAGATCACAAAATTTTATTAGAGATTACAAATTGTGACTATCTATTTTTCAAACAAAATAATAATAATAATAAAAATAATCATGATTTTAGAACGATAAAGTGTGAAAGTGTGAGATGTAAAAGAGAATTATTAAATGATATATATTAGAGAGAGAGAGAGAGAGAGAGAGAGAGAAATCACAAGGCATAAGAAAGAGAATGAGAAAGCGTGAAGTCGTAAGGTATAATAAAACGACTTTGCTACCGGTACATCAATGTGTATACAAGGGGTTACACCCCCTCTCACATGGGGGGTGTGACCCACTTTAATAACAAAATATTATTCAAGTGGATCCCACCCCCCATGTGAGGGATGTGTGATCCCTTGTGTACATCTTTTGATGTACAAGTAGATAATTCCATAATAAAAAGAATGAGAAAATGTGAAGTGTAAGACATAGAATGTAGAAACAATATTTAGATAATGTATATTAGGATATGATATTACTATAAAAATATCTTAAATTCAGCCCCCATTTGATGGCCATTATTATACATCTTTTGATGTACAAGTAGAAAATTCCATAATAAAAAGAATGAGAAAATGTGAAGTGTAAGACATAGAATGTAGAAACAATATTTAGATAATGTATATTAGGATATGATATTACTATAAAAATATCTTAAATTCAGCCCCCATTTGATGGCCATTATTTTAAGAAAATGAAATTTTGAATAGTGATTTTTTGAAGAATGTATAATTAAAAAGTGGCAAAAAATTTTGAATTTATACACAAAATATTTTATTATTTAAATGTACAAATGAAAATGAATATGAAAATTAAAAAATTTTAATATAATAATTGTCAAACGAGAGCTAAATTTTTTTTCCTAAATTTCTTTCATAATATCTTAAAAATATATTACTTGATTTTTGAAATATTTTTGTAAGCTTGTTAGAAGTAAAATTATATACTTAAAAGCATTGTATTTATATATTTTTTCCAATTACGAAGGCCCAATGTAGCCCACACACATTATGCCCCTATTGTAATTAAAACCAGATTTTTAGAAATTTTGATAAAAGTTAATAATGTGGTTAAAATCAAATGTTGACTTTGACTTTTATTAAAATTTAAATTTTAATCCCTACCATATAAGGACTATAGCTCTTACAAGTTACATCATAATTCTTAAGGCCCCAAGCCCACAACTTCGCGAAAATCACAAGACTACGCTATACGAGATATATACATCACAAGATATGTTGCGCAAGCAAGTAAAATGAAACAGAGATGAGAATGCAAAAGATTGAAAATTCCAATGAGTTAAAAACATTCAGAACTTACTGCTTGTGTCTTAATTGTTTTTTGCTGATTACACTCCGTAACTAAAGTTCGATAAAACAACCACACGTAATCCAAGCATTCATTGAAGCAATCGAACCACTTTGAGGACTAAGGACATCATTTGCTGCCATCACCGAATAAGTAACCCAAGGAAGAGCCACCTCCAGGTGCAGCATGGACCTTGGTCGATGGGCGTTCCTATAACAACATTATAAGAATTACTCATCAGATAAGTGGAATTGCACGTCTCTCCCAAATCAAAGAACTGCTAGGAGCATAGTTAAAATCGAAGAATGCATCAATCTGTGAAACCAAAAGGTATACTGATATACAAAATTGTGTAATATTATCCTCTACCCCAATTTTTTTTCCTTTTGACTAAAGAAAATCGAGGAGGAAAGGAAAAGAGACCATGAGCATGTTTGGCCAAGCTTAAAAAGTCTACTTATAAGTAAATAAGTTCTAAAATAACCTTATTTTATTTTAATGGTGAAAGTTCAAAATGAGTTACTAATCGGCAAGGTAAGAATACTTTTAGAAAAAGTAACTTTCAAATTGCTCATATATACTAATTCTAACAGGCATGTGGTTGTGTTCAGTGCCTGTAAAGCAAGCATGTACTCAGGCAGTAAAGACCATGTGCATCTAAAGCAACGTGTAATAAGATCAATATAGTTGTATGTAAAACCAGAGCAGCCCAATGCCCATAATTTTGCATTGGGGTTTGCTCTTGTATAAAATAAACTACAGGAGCCTTGACTTCACAAACAAGCCACTAAGTGAACAAACAATTGCGAGACATTTCAACTTCTCCTACTGCCAACCAAATGCATTATGCATATCTCATTCATGGGAACCAAACAGTATATCGGTACTTGCAGAATATTCAATATTAATGATGTGAGGCCGAGGAACCAAATAATGTGCTCGAGCCTCTTATGTTAAGAGGAATCTAATCTCTTCTCTATATGCATTAAATTTCACTTGTAGGACTCGGTATGGAAAAAGTATGATAAGATGATATGAACAGTATCATACCGTTAGAAAGTTGCCACAATTCTGTCCATCTGCTCGAAGGTAGTTGTTTATGGCGCTACCAGGTATGCCTGCAGGAGTCTGCTTGCTGATATCCACAGGTTGGGGAGTGGGAGTAACAGAAAGCTTAGGAGAAGGCTCGTTTTTTGAACCCTTCGGAGCATTAGGGCCCTCTCCACCTCCAAAAAGATATCCTAAAGAACTCTGTCCCCCACCGGCACTGACTCCACGACCCATTCTCTCTGATTATAAATCAAGGAGAATTCAAATTAATCGTACAGGGAATCAAGACTACGGAAAAATCTCCATTTAATATCATAATATTGAAAATGCGTATACAAACACAATGGGAGAAGTTCTAAATGCCACAAAGAATCTGCTGCTGCATAAATAGGTCAGTTTTGAAATCCTACAAAGCATTCACCAAAGGAATATGTGAATATAGAGATACTACAGAGTTAGACGAGCAAGAAAAGAAATAAATTTTACTAGCAAATCGACACACGCTATCAGGAGGATTTTCTGCAGCAAAAACAATGACGTAGATGCATATAAGTTTTACTTAAAGAAAATCATAGTTAGTTTGCAGAAAAACTAGCCATATGATCTGAACAGTGCCACATCATAAGGAACGGCGAATCTTTCTTTCCTAATAGATGATTGTCAATAGGAATTTGCACAGTACACGGTCCCATTAGCCTCTTGGATTATGACATGTCTCCACAAAAGCTACAAGTTTGTTCACTATAATAAAGTTGATTTTTAATTCTATTGAAGACATTTCTCTCCTCGTTTCATTTTCTGCTCATTCTAGGGAACATGGGGATTGCATATAACTGATTCTTATAAAATCTTAATTTTTATGCTAATGACTATTTTACTATAAGCATTTATCTATTATTTGCATACTGGCACCCTTAGGGACCCCAATTGGATCCTTGAAAGAATCCAAAGAAAACATGAGGCCAAACTTTATAGAATCATTTCTCTGGAGATAATACAGGTTATCCATTGAATCACTTTAACTTTATACAAAATTGAACAACATTTTAGAAAACTTAAATACGATTTAGTTTGGTAGGAGGAAGAAAGACGAAGCAATGACCTACTTTTATTTCTATTTCTAGAAGCCGTGACTCGTGATCTAGAAGCTTTTAAATTCTAACAAACATCCCTAGTTGAGTACAACTACATTTAAATATCAAACCGCATTTTTCTAAAACTTAATCATGACAGAAAATGAGCATGTGCTGATAACCTGGCTTCATAACCAAGAGCAGGTATACCAGGTTTTGCGTGCCAATAAAATTAACAGATCCAAGATTCTACCATAACATTTTCCTCCTCCTTCAAAATGTTGGCAATCAAAACCGCCAAGAAGTTCTACTTTCAGAATTAATACAATGAACAGATCAAAGATCAACAACAACATTTTGCTCCTCCTCCAAATCTTCGCAATTAATTCCAAGAAAATTCTATTCAGAAATAATACATTTTGCAGGCCAACAAAAAACAGATCCAAGATCCTACCATGACATTTTTGCTTCTTCAAACGAAAATTCAAATTTCAGAAAAGAAAAACATACACAGCATTATCTCATTGACGCACTAATAATTAATCCATGCACTGATAGAAATATACCGTGATAATGATAGAGGGAAATTCTAATTTCAAAAAAGAAACGTAGTATACCAGTAATGCACAAAAAGGAATCCATTTTATAAATTGAAATTTGCTCTCGGTGGATCTGACGAATTAGACTAATGGAAAATAAAAATAAGACTCCGACGAAGCATAACCGTAAAAAAGAATGGCATTGAACAGAGGTGTCGTAAGAACAATTCAGATCTGCCCCCAATGAATCGCACTAATTCGATAAACAGATCATTATTCATAAAAATCATTGTTAAAATTAATCCGAGAACAATCAAGATTATTTGAATCTGACGATTAAAATGAAAGAATTTCTGCATTTCGTACCTTTTTTCGGCTGTTGATTAGATCCAAAGGATCAAATGTATTACAGCGAGAGAATTCTACATTTTAGAGAGAGTGGCAGGGGTATTTGTAGTGATTTGAAATGTGTAATAAAAAGGAGCGTCTCAACGGAAATTTAAAAAGTTCAGTTGAGGTCCCCAACCTATTATTATTGCAGCAAGTTGGTCTTAATATTTTTATTTGACAAGCAAGACCACTTCCTGTTACTCCACCCACAAATAACCCATCATGGGCAAGAGAAAGAAATAGAGATGGAAGACCCCAAAGGCATGGCACGATGGTAAAGCAAAGGGTTCTAAACAGGGAATTGGAGATTCGAATCAATGTAACAATTGGAAAACAATATTTAGGTTGGAAGACAATGTCCTATGAAGATAAAATCATAGTGTGCGCTCTATTACCCTTCCGAGGATCTCTTCCACACGACATAAAAAGAGTTTACGTGGAGGAGAACCACTTTTCGAATATTCTACCTAAGTGTGAATAAGTTGTGATCATATATGATTTACTTGGATGGCGAACCAGATGAGAAAAATTGTCACCCCTCAAGAATAGGGAAAACAAATGGAGAAGAAAATAGCATGTTGAGATGAGGAGCACAATGAGAATATAAACATTGACGATAGATGTCGGAAGGTAAACATGGATTAGGTTGAAACCTTATATAGAGTGGGACGGGTTAGGAATCGAGAATGACTTTATTGACTAATCACCAAGCAAGAAAGACTTTTTACACAACATAAAATAAATAATATATTAAGATTTATTTATTTCAATAATTGCTTGTCCGATTAGATTCTAGCCGATCTTCTTGACTAGATGCAAACACTTTGATTGTCTTGCTTTTCTTTTCTTAATCTCTCTTTTTTATTGAAATAAGTGTAAGTGTTTAAGCCACATTATTTTGGAATAATAGATTGATTGTGAATGTGTGATTGAAAAAGAAGGAAAAATTATTAATGTGATAGAAAATATTATGTTATTGAAAAATGTGTAGTTGAAATGAGTAGAAAAATGAAAATGAAAATTTCAATATGGTTCAAACAGAAACTTATATTAATCCTTAGTATTTGCAACATGTGAGAATTGCGTGTTTTTTAAAAAGTGGTAAGAGATGTAGTTAAACTGTTTAGTGAAGATCGCTCTGTTATAAAATCAAAAGATTAAGGACTTCTGCTACAATTTTTAGTAAAAGTAGTGAAGATAATATTTTAACATTCAAAATGGAGCTGGAACTTTTTGTATTTTTGTGGTTGGCTTGTGAGTGACGGAGCAATCGTGATTAATGTGAACTATGAATCGTACCTTCAAATGAAAGGCATTTCACTGCTTACACAAAGCTCCTTTGGTCCATATAATTAAAATTTGTTTTTCCTTTTAATAGAATCTACAACTTTTATTAACATATTAATCTCATATTTTATCAACTTTTTAAAGTGATTTTAGGGTTTTGCCTTTGGACCGAGTTTTGTCTTTGGACCGTATATTTGGATAATAGGAGTTTTTAGATAAATAATCAATTTTTAAAAAAATACAAAAACTCAAAATGGGTCTATTAGTCATGATTATTACTTATTGAGCTTTTGTCATCCATAAGTTAAAAAAGGGAATTAATTGTAAGGCTGATCTCTTCATCTTTACACTTTATATGAGCTACTCTTCGGCATAGAAGGAAATTCAAATTCAAAAGAAAAATTGATTATCCATCCACATTCAAACTCGAGAATAACAATTAAAGGAGTTCGATGAATTTTTGTTTCTTCAAATTATATGTTACGCGTCCATATGCATCATGTTCTAATATCTTTAATTTTCGAGTGTTATTGTGATAATCTAAGGCCATCTTCGAAAGCAATTCCCAATTTTCGTTTTGTTAGTGCATATGATGCTTTAGATTTGAAACATTTAAAGCATAAAGCATAAGAAGTAAGAGTAAGAAGTAAAGGGAATGGACAGCAAGACAGATAACTCGTGAAAGTTGAAAAATGACCCCATTAGTTCCCTAAACAAGTACGCAAAGTTCAGTCAAACATGCCTAATTTACACGATCCAGGCTCCAGAATTTTCCTTATTTTTTCTGCAATTTTGCACCGTTCTCCTCATCTTGAACCAAAGAGCAATTTTTCAACTCCCTCATTCCAAGAGCTCATTGCTGTACCTGATCACTTCCTGTTACTCCCATCCAAACTTTAAAATTTATAATCGTCCTCTCATTAAGTAGAACATCTCTCGTCCTCTTTAAATTTACATGACTTGCTCCCAAAAGCATTGTGGCCAGGGGCAAATGGCTCTAAAGCCAAAACATGGTTTCAAAACTGCATGATTCTGGCATTTTCCTGTAGCCTTAACTATTAATTTAGCCGGAAGAACAGGTAAGTAGACCTCCTTTCTCAAACTGAAGAGGTGAGGCAAGAAAAGGGTTACTTTCCACTGTACGTTGTGCCTTTGCAGCATACCCAGGTTCATCATCAGCTAACCCTGCTTCAAATTCAACAAAGATCTGTCCACCTTCATTTGCCTCTCTTCAATTCTACCCTACACTGCAAGCTCTACTTCTTTTCCTTCTATCGAATAATGTCCCTGACTACTCCAGAGCCAGAAAGACAACCATTAACATTTGAAGCACCAGAAGTAGCAGTTTTTTTCTAATCTCTCTAATGTACCTCACCCCTACATTCAGAAGGGTGTCGAAAGCAGACTGCTGGAAGCTCCGATACCCTAGGCTAGAGCATACCCGGGAATGGCAATACTAGCAATGGCTTGGGTAAAATCATGTTCTATTCTTCTTTTTATCCTGGCGATTTGTTCTTTTTATTTCAAGAACTCGGCACCATACTTCCCATCTGCATATTCAACAACACTTCATAATCATAAAATACAACTCCGCTCGAAACTAAACTTCCAAAAAATGCAAGTAATTCTCCAAGAATTCAAGAAAAATGCATTTTTCACCGGAAATTCATTGATTCAATAAGATTGAGTAAAACCCTAAGTTCTTGCATATTCCCACAGCAGAACAAATTTCGTGAAAGAACTGTAAAGATGAGATTATGGCACATTACTTACTGGAGACTTTCGGGGTGTTTATTGGGCTAGTTTCAGAAAGAGAATTAATTGATCTTTGACTGAAAGAGCAATGCTTAATCAGAAGACCGAGATATTGACTGAGTGATTATTAGAGACTGATAGGAATCATAACCAATTAAACCACCATAAAAGACTCGATCCAGAAAGGAGGGTTCGTTTTTTAAAAACCTTTTTTGGCTTCACCCTGTTGAGTGGACCACTTGGAAATGCACTTGTTCTCTAGAGCACCATCCATCAAGAAAAGCTACATGGTTCATCTCTAGATTACAAGATCTCAAAACAATACTGAATGTTAACTGAAACTACCTTTCCGTTGCAGAATACTTGCAAAGTATGTCGTGGCAAATTGGAAGTAATCTCAATTGTCCAGTTTCCTAACTTACAATTGAACAATGAAGTTGAGATCTTTCAACCTGATGAACAGTTCACGGAAGAACCACAGGTTTGACTAAAATTTTGTGAAAATCACTTAAATAGACTACTAGCACCGAATGATGTTTCAAACACTCCTGGATTCAAATTTTGGTGCACTTGCACATTCTAGTGATAAAAAAGGGAGGCCAGACACTTTCCAAAAAATTCCAGTTTTAATTATGAAAGAAGTATCATAAGTTCAGTCGGTGACTGCCAACAACACACCTCAAGAACTCTTGAAAGTTGAAAAAATACATCTTTAGAAATCTGCAAAGACCAAGCAGAGAACTCTAGCTCTTTGACTATCACTAACTGGAACAAGTAGCAGCTGCCAGTTCCCTAAACAAGTATACACAGTCTAAAACAATTATGCCTAATTTACACTAGTGATGCCCTGCGAATTTTCCATATTTTCCCCGATAATTTGCTCAGCTCTCCTTTTTTTCTCATATCTTCCATCATGATCGACGCTAAACCAAAGAGAAACTTTCTCAGCTCCCTCATTCCAAGGGCTCATTTCTGTACCCAAGCACTTCCTGCTACTTCCCAACTTAAATTTTACCGTGTTCCTCCCATTCAATGGAACCTTTCTTCTGTCCTCCATAGATTTACATGAATGGGTCCCAATGTCTTCAGTGGCTGGGGCATATGGCTCTAAAACAGAAACATGGTTTTCCAAAACTGCGTTATTCTGGAATTTCCTCGTAGCCTCATCTATCAGTTTAGCTGGAAGAACTGGTAAAGACACATCCTTTTCCTCAAACTGAAGAGGTGGGGCAAGAAAGGGGTTACTTTCCACTGTGCGCTGTGCCTTTGCAGCATACCCGTTTACACCAGCTAATCCTGTTTCCAATCCATTACAGATCAATTTCTGCTGCAAATTCAACAAAGACCTATCCACCTTCATGTGCCGCTCTTCAATTTTACTCTCCACTGCAAGCTCTACTTCTTTCTTGTCCCTTGAATTTGAATCTGCATAAGTCTCAGGATCTGGAAACATTGGCAACCAACTAGGTATATATTCATTAGGAGGGTTTTTACCAATTTGTGCAAAACTTGCATACAGTTTTCTCTGTTTCACAACTGGAAAAGTCGGAATTGAATATGCAAAAGGGAATTCCTCAGCTTCGTCAACATATCGAATAATGTCCCTAACTACTCCAGAGCCAGAAAGACAATGATTATAGTCGGAAGCACCAGAAAACCCCTGAGCAGAACCCAAATCCTCCAATCCCTGAATCACATCAAACACATTACACTCATTCCTATTAGCTAAATTTTCACAAGACATAGCAGTTTTTCCAATCTCTCTAATGTACCTCACCCCTACATCCGAAAGGGTGTCGAGAGCAGACTGCTGGAAACTCTGATACCCTAGGCTCTCGCATACCTGTGCAACCGCAATTCTAGCAATGGCCTGGGCAAAATCATCATTCCCGGATGTTTTATTCTTCTTTTTATACTGGCAATTATCTTTTTCTTTTTCTTTCAAGAACTCAACGCCATACTTACCATCAATCATATTCAACAACACTTCATAATCACAAAATATAACTTCCCAGACTAAACTTGTCGAAAATGCAAGTAATTCTCCAAGGATTAAAGCAAAAAACGCATTTTCACCGGAAATTAATCGATTCGAGCAGTTTAATTAAAACCCTAAGCTCTTGCATTTTCCCACGCCAGAACAAAATTCATGAAAGAAATTGAAAAAATAAATGTAAAGACGAGTTTATGGAACGTTACTTACCAGAGATTTATGGGTTTTATACTGGGCTTGTTTCAGAAAAGATTTAATTGAGAGATTTATTGAGTGATTATTTGAGAGATTTGTTAGGATGGGGATGGGGGGTCGCGATGAAGGCGAGTCTGTATAAAAGTTGTCGGAAGCCTGAAGAGCGATATCTGATAAAGTGTAGCCAAATGCGATTTTAGTTTGGAGAATTGACACTGTAGTGAGTTGGGGAAAACGGAGTGAAGGTAATCGCGGTCCATACCCGGGAACTGGAGCCCGTTTTGGAATTTGTCTGAGTTGGGTCTGATTTTATTTTTATTTGGATTTCTAATTTCAGCTAAAATAAAGTACAATATGCCCTAGTGATTGAAAAGTTAAAAATTGTTAATGGGGTTAAATTCACCAATAGCGACTCAATTTTATAGTTAGTGTTATCCTGATCACTCAATTTTATATTTAGTGTTATTATGATCATCTAATTTGATTTTATTTCACAACGACCATTCAATTTCATATAACATTTCATCATAGTCACTCAATTTCTTTTCACAATTTTCAATAATTTTAGAATGAGTAAAACGGTAACTTTGCATTAGATATATGAAATAAATTTTAAAATTAAAATAAATCTTATTTTTGAAAAATAAAATAAAAACTTATTTTAAAAAAAGTTACTTA
>CAIGRB010121223.1:68045-82169 GCA_903798255.1 Fraxinus quadrangulata
CTAATTTTCACCTGACTCATATCTCTTCACAAGCGTAGGACACGGACACGCTGATGAAATTTCTATAAATTATGCCCTTGTTTGATTCCCATTATTTCCAAAATGCGTTTTTCTCTCTTCTTTTCAATCACATATTTTTCAATAAAATAATATTAAATACAAATCCAAAAATTTTCCATATTTTTTAACCGCACATTCTTTATCAAAATATTACTATGCATTTTGAACAAGAAATGGACTCAAACATCACTTTCCATTTGGTTACTCAAACACTTTGCTTTATGTTACTTAGTAGTTGATATGCAACCAAGGCTTAACACATGTATTTTCGAACAACAGCCTCTGCTTGGCAACGCAGCTATTTCAAAAGCAGTAATTCCCCTTGTACGAAGGAATTGCTGCAAGAATTTCAACATATTCATTTGGTCTGTTGTTGTTATTATTATTATTATTATTGGTCATTTTTCAATAGAAAATTGCCAAATGTATTTCGTAAAAATTCTGACAATCATTTTCGGTACACGTAGCAGAACTTTTTCAAAAGTGCAAGTTGATGCCCCTTGTGTTGTGGGGGTCCAATCTAGATCTCTTTCTTGATTTTTTATCTTATCTTTGCTTGCTTATTTGATGGAAAATTCTTTATGGACCAAATTGACATTATTTTATTTATCTAACTTTATTTAACTCTTAAATGATCTAAGATTATTGGATATGTAAATATGTACAAGTTTAAAATATTAGACTAGATATTATTAAACAAAATATGCTATCTCACTAGTTTTATTGATAGCTATCAATCCTACTTTTTTGCTCTCAAGAATGCATTAATCCTTTTTACTCGAAAATCATCGTGGATTATTTACATCTCACCAATAAATGAAGTGTTTGTTAACAACTTTTTAAGTTTTATGGGTCAAGCTCCAATTTTAACTACACATTTCATGATTTTCACTAGTTTTAATCATATAAATCATTTGAAAATTGCAAAATAAACACATGGAACGGAACAAGCCGTAATCAAACAAAGAGATCATTTGAGCATTGCAGTCGTAAAAATCCACAAGAGGTATGCTGATTCTAATTTGTTAATATTGCTGGCTCATAAGTCGAATCTAAGCTTGTCCATTGTATATAAAATTTAAAAAAAAAATATTAAACTTTGAATTATAATTAATCGTATTAAATCTCTGCTGCTTCATCATATCATGCATATCCAATCAGTCACTTGATTTGAGTGCAATTGAATGACAAAGTACTGTTAATGTCATCTATATTAAATCACTTGACACATACTATCAATTAGTCAAATAGAATTTTTCATATCTCGTGTATCATGTGTAAATTCAAATCAATAAAAGTAAAAGTTAAGGTTACATGCTGTAGCTTTAGGGTTTTCACATCTTTTCTTTTGAAAATTGACATCATATTCATTGCAAATTGGCACTAAATTACTATGAAAAAGATGTGCAAGTTGCATGAATTTTCACTTAGTAAAAACTATTTTCTGTTTCGAAAGAATGGATCATATCATCATGTTGTCCAATGAACCCCACTCGTTGCCCTGAAAATATAAAAAAAGTAATGATATTTAGCTTAACTGTAATTGTAATCTCAGTATAGACGGTGTTGATGTGAAATTAAATGATTAATTTAATTTTACTTTTCATTTAATTTATCATCTAGTGCCACTTAAACTAGGATTGCAATCCCAATGGAGCTACATAACATTATTCAAATATAAAATATAAGCTAATATTTTTTGCTGCTCTATTAATAATTCAAATTTGGCCTATGTTCAATAAATATCATTTCTTGCTTTCAAATTTTTGTAAAACTTTTGGATAGTTGAAATATTATAAAGTATGTATGTACAAAAAAATTAATCAACCAATTTCGTATGTTTTAAATTTTATAATTAAAATTCATTTATGGAACGCATGTTAAAAAGTTTTTCGACAACAATAACAATTGGTGTTGATATTGTTTTATGTAGGATTAATTCGAATCGAACCTCTCGAATTGGAATTGAAGGTTTCGGTCCAATTTCAAAAAAAAAAAAAAATAGAGAGTTGAAATCAAGAATTTATTGGGTTAAAAACGGTTCTTGATTCTTGAACAGAAACCATAGATACTCGACTTTGGAATCGAAATGTTCTTCTTTATAATTTTTCTCTTTTTTTTTGGCTATTTACAATTTATTCACTTGACCCAATGACCCGATGGGATGTAACGAAAATGATGAGATGGAAAGGAAAATTGATAGTGCTAATTGTTACGTTGGCTTTTAAAGGAAAGAATTTATGTAATTTTTTATTCCGTGTAGAATTCAGTACTTCATTGTTGTTAATTTTATTATATATTTTATGTTTATGTTCTACTACATAATGTAATTAATAACGCCGGATATTAAAATATTTAGATTGATTCACCTGACACTTAGACTAAGCTTTTTAGTTAATTTTGATAAAAGTTGATGAAATGTGTGATAGAAAAGTTGTGAGTCCAATGAAATATGTGGTTAGAATTAATTTTTGACTTTAATTTGAAATTTTAATTGGATATTAGTTTAAACCAAACATGGGTTTAATTTTGTGCTTTATAGATTAACGACAAAAAATGCAATATGTTTGAGAATGGAAAAAAATGCACGAAATTGAGACCTGCAACTCATGTCTTCACTTCATTGCGAGTACATACAATTAGATCTAGGTAAAAACCAACCCAGTCACTCAAATCAATCAGCCCCAACCTAACTCGACTAGTTTATGTTGGTTTTTGTAATAAATCGGGTTGGTTTGGATTTGATATTCAAATTTAGGTTTTGGATTGCAAGTTACCCAATAAAAATTGATTAACCCAACCCAACCCAATTAATAAAAATATATTAAAAGATATAAATGTATTTACAAAACTTAATGAATCCCTAAAATCGATATGGAATAACAATCTATCTCTCTTATTGCCTCTTGTTACCCATCTCCGATCAGTTTACCAATGCTTTGCTCGTCCTCATTTTTCTATCCATACATGAAGGATCACCACTTTCACCGCCATCATCCAGTAGGCCAACGATCCTCCACGATCTTTTACTTTTTTTGAAATTCATCGGCCTTTGCTACAAGTAGGCTACATCGAAATATTTTAAAGCAATTTTATTTGGAGTCAACTCTACAATTAGGTATATTTAATGATGACAATCAATTTTTGCAATATCAACGTGTTTATTATGGTGGTGATGGTTGGACTTGTAATTGAATACTTTGTTTTCGGAAGCGTTGATGAGGATGTGGTGGTGGAGGAGCACTCGTGTGAATGCTTTTGAATATTTGAAAGTCAAAAATCGATCAATCCAACCCAAACCTATCCTAAGAGTCGAGTTTCAATCTTGGAAGGGTTGGTTCGGGACCTCGGGTTCTGGTTGGGCTGAAAATGGACCCAACCCAATCCCCGGCCCAAGCTTACATACAGCTATCGAAATTACTATCCACGTGTTCACCTGAGAGCCCTCTACGCCGCTCCGACAGCTAGCAGCAACTATAGGGAAAGAAACTACATCGTCGCAGCAATAGAGGCGGATACCTCGTCGACACGTAGCAAACTCTCTAACCCCCATAAACAGACACGTGTCCTTAAACTTCCCAAATCCTAGACGCCTGTTTTATCGGACGTCCTCGAAACCTGGTTCGTACGACCACGTTTCACTTTCCCAAGGCATTTACGTTACACGTTTATGGACACTTTTGTCATTTCGTACTCCGCCATTGAAAAAACTCCCTCTTTTTAACCTCAATTTTCCTTCCTCTTTTCCCATTCCCTCTGCGCAAACAATTTCTATTTTTCATAGTAAAGTTTTCTTTTTTCATGTTTGTTCTATCTGGGTGTTTTGAAAATCTGGGTTTCTTTGTTTTTATGTATGAACGATGAGTGAAAATAGAGAGAATTTGGATCTTTCCATGCACACGAATGGGTTTTCAAGTGATATGTTGCATAAATTCATGAACGGAAAACGTTTTATGAATGAAGAAGAGGAGGATGAAAATGAAGAAATTGAGTTGAGTTTGGGGCTATCTATGAATGGAAAATTTGGTGTGGACCCGAAAAGGGCAGCGAAAAAGCTGAAACGTTCTTCTTCAATTTCAAATTTGGTTTTCACGGTAGATGCTGGTGGTGTTAGTGGTTTTGGTGAGGGTGGGCGGCAAGCGGTGGGGCTGTCGGTTGACTTGTACGCGCCGCTGCTGAGGACGTGCTCGCTTCCAGTCGAGGCGGAGGAGGAGCTGAGGAAGAGGAAGGAGTTGCAGTCAATGAGGCGAATGGAGGCGAAAATGAAGAGATTGGAGAAGCTGAAAAATGGACGAGTGGTGAAAGAAAAAGTTGATATGGAGGAAAATTCTTGTGGGGATAATAATAATTGTGAAATTAATGTTCATCGAAATGGGAATGAGATGCCATTATCGCAAGGATCAATTGAATCACATGGAAGCGGTTCTTCAGGAATTACTGATTTTCAGAGTCCACTTTCAGAAGGTATATTTGGCTCTGTCTTTTGCCTTTTTTTTTTTTTTTTTGATTGATGGATTTTTATGGATTACTTGATTTGTGATACATGTAAATTGTGCTATTTTTTGCTTAATTACTTCTTGATTGTTATAACATATCAGATTCTCTTACATAATTTTTTGCGTTTTTTGCTAGATCTCTGAAGAAGAAGTCAGAATAGGAAAGGATAAAGTAGATATAGTCGTGTTAAATCTTTCAGTAAATCTAGGAATGAACTGAGCGGAGTAGAGAAAATGGAACCCAAACAGACAGGATATAGTTTTTGAAGTGATGGTAACATGTTTTATTGTGGTTTAGTCCAGATTTAGTCGTGTTAAACAAGACTTGTTTGAGCCCCATTTTTGGGGGAGAATGCATGTTTGAATAGTAGATTGATGGAGAATGTATGGTTAAGAATGAAAAAAAAAGTTTTTGATTTGTGTGTAATATTATTTTATTGAAGAATGTGGGGGTGAAAAGAAGAGATACAGAAATGTATTTTGATAGAAAGGGGGACTATTTTGTTTTGATGTAAGCTTCTCTCCTTTATTTTTCCGCTTTAGAATAGGTAGAAGATGTTAACATTTATAGATAACTGTTATTATCTTTTGTCCCGTTCAGTTAACGCATTAATGAAGTGCTAAAGGATTCTTGAGGTTTTCTTCTTCGGGGTTTATTTGTGAATAGAGCTGTTAACTATGTGCAGCTCAGAATTTGTTTGTTTGGGATAAGACGGTATAGGTTACAGTAGAGGGTAAAACCTTACATTATGCTAAAATAAAGTCAGATGCACCGAATCGTTTTGGGAGATAATTATAGTTATGTTAACAGTTAATCGGATGGGTACCTTCTACCAATCTCGTTCCATGGATGCTAACTTGGGTGTTCGTGGTCAATGATACGTAGACATTTTGGTATAGATTATATTATCACTCTGTCGAATCATGTCCTCTGGCCACCCGCCCCTCAAAATTGCACTCTCCAAGAGCAAGCCAGTTGTTGCTTGCACTCTAGGGAACAAATACGCGATAATTTTTTTTCTCATTATGTCATAAAGGTTCTGAACACTACATATCATGTCTTTTTGCAGGTGTAAAACAAAGCATTAAGGCGAAGAGCCCTCCCAGCGTCCAATCTTTGCCAGCGCAGATTGAGCACAAACCCGTCCAAGCTGCTGAGAAGGAAGCTAATGAAATACTTAAGAATGTCATGCTCGATATGCCGCGTGTCTCCACAAAGGGTGACGGCCCAAATGGTAAAAGGATCGAAGGATTCTTATACCAATACAAGAAGGGAGAGGAGGTGAAGATAGTATGTGTTTGTCATGGCAGGTTTCTCTCGCCGGCGGAATTTGTAAAGCATGCCGGAGGTGCTGATGTGGCACATCCGTTGAAACACATAGTCGTTAACCATTCTCTGTCTAGCAGTACCTTCTCTGCCAATCCTTGATGGAAGGGTTAGTTTCTTGTGTCTTGTCGACTCGAGGGACAAGAAGCGTTTCAGGGTGAATGTTGTTCTGTTGATTTTTCTATTTGGGCTAAGGTGTCTGGAAGAAAAATGAACAGCTAAAATAGTAGTGCTTTGTTGAGAGGCGAACTCAAGGCAGGCTTACTGAATGGGTGATCTGCTCTAACCAACTGAGCTACGAGAGCATGTGAGAAACAACACTTATAAATAATATTGAAATTTTCTTGCCATTTTCTCCATGTATTGTGGGTTTTATAGGTTAAATTTTTTACATTAGTGAAGTCAAATTATTTTTATTTTTGGTTCTGAATCCAAATCCATAGCCAATGTTTAACGTACATTAGATTTCCCCAATATTATTTTGTCATTTCGAGTCATATGGTGAATGTCTGTAAAAGCAGATAACCAGTTTCAACTGTAGGAATAGAAAATGTGCATTTGAATTGCTCAATTACGTTCACTTCGCAGTTGGCATGTTTCTTATGTTAAACTACCGAACAAGTTTTAATGTAAAAGTTAGGGATTGTCTCTTTCGATTTTGAGTTTTGAATTCATTTTGAGTTTTTTGAGATTATTGAAAACATATTTTTCTTTGGCATTTTGAAAACACGCAAAATGCATTATGAAAAGTTTGATTTGATTATAACTGAAAACATTCAAAACGATAAATTGTCGTTTTGGGTTTACTTAATAAATTTTTAACTTATTTTCAAAAACGTGTTTTCAAAAATAGGAAAGAGAATGCGTTTTCACTGTTTTAAAAAATCGAAAACAGAAAACGGTTTGAAAATGGTAAAGAGAACCGACCTTTAGTTTTCTGGACATATGTGTTTATGAAGACCCCTCCCCCCCTAGAATCAATGTATATTTTTGAACATGTTTTTTCTTATGTGTTTTAATAGATGCACCTACATCAATTGATTAATAAACTTATGCTTATCATATGAAAAGGAAGTATAAAACGACTGAGGTTCTGCAAATCACTACTTGCATCAGTGCACTTTTTAAGACGATAATTTGTAACTATTGATGGACATGATAAACTAATTATGTTTATATCTATTTTTAGATGCGAACTGGTGATCCCGTTGATGGTTGTGCAATATTTTGGCGTGTTTCTAGGTAGGAGTTCCTATTTCTTGCAAGTGTTTAAATTTTAAGTATCAACTATTTAAGTACCCGTTTGACGACTATTATTTCAAAATTCTTTAATTTTCACTCATTTTCAACTGCAAATTTACACAATAAAATATTTTGTGCGTAAATCCAAGACTTTTCCCTCCTTTTTAACTAAACATTCTTCAAAAAAATCACTATTCAAAATATCATTTTTTCAAAATAATGGCCATCAAACAGGGGCTATATCTACTTTACCTATTTGATTTTAACTCGATCTATTTTCTATGAAATAACATATTGAACCACTTCATATAAAAACTTAAGTTAGACTATTAGAAAAATGACAAACATAGAGAACACAACAATTTAATTATGTTCTATGAGCTATTAATTATGCAACTGCTATTGAAGATTTTAGGTCGAAAAAGCTACTGAGATTCACAAATGATCAACGATGGGGTTGAGATATTGGTGAGAAGAAAACACAACAATTTACTAATTTTGTTGATAGGTTTAGGTTGAGTTTAAAACAGTACAACTTAAGACTGCTGATCGTTCACGCATATGATGTTTCCCACTATAAACTCAAGAGGGTGGACCCTTATGTTAAGGGGACTGATTGATTCGCCATGTATAAGTTTGCAGTGCTACAGCAGTGATAAGTCAAAGGGTTTAGTGTTTCGGTCCATTAAAGGAATGTGAACTGTTCACCAAGTGGGTTAAATTGGCACTGTTTTGTTTCCGTATTCCATTTTCCCCCCATTCATGTAAGTAAAGAATAAGAAATCATCTCTACTCAGAATTGATTATATGCTTTTGTATTTTAGATTCAAGTTGCTGTTTGAAGAAACTATTGAATTTAATAAGCTTGGTCTTCGGGACAATGTTGCGCAGATATGTGTGTTTGAGGTATATCAATTTCTAAATTACTTTGTGGGAAGCATTGTTTAAGCATGGTTCTCAAATGTCTGAATTGATTTTGCATTTCTTCATTAATATTTTGTTTATTATTGAATAGTCTCTGAATCAGCAGTACAATAGTAATCCACCAGCTGGCCCTGCCAGGTAACAGATATATCATTCTTTAGTACTGTATTTTTGACCTTATAATAACTGTTTCCTTGACATTTCAAATTTCTAAGTGTAAACATAAGACCGTCTATGGAAAGTATGAAACTAGTAATGAATTTCGTGTATATGGTTGAGAAAGTTGTTCCCANGGTAGCCCCATGTCTTAGATATCCCACCCACTTAAATAAAGAACACCGTATAAAATAGAGGATCGGACAATGAGTGGAGTTCTCTCCCCAACTAGACTAGAGTCAGAAGAGCATCAAGCCACTGTACCGATAGGTGCATGGCCTTAGACGGTGTGACAATTTTCTGCATTTGACAATTGTTGCCATTGAGGCCTTAGACTGTGTCAATGTTCTGTGTTCGACTACTCTTGCATTAACTGCGTTGCATGCAAAATGCTCTGGACTTGATCAAGGTTTTTGTCTTTCAGTCGAGCTGGTGAGAGGCTCTGCATAGCTTGGGCAAACACAGACGAATCTCCAATGCAGAGAAGTGTCAGAATCTTGAAAAACCATGCAGCTACCTCGTATTTTCTTGCCACGACACCAGAGCCCCTTTCCAAGCCGTACAAAAGGGTTCCACACCAGTCCCCAAAGTCAATCCCAAGCCACAAGTCCATTTTGTCTATTTTCCTTGCCCACATTGTCCATGTAATCTTCTTGGGTAAGAGGGTTATCCTCTGCCCAAGATTACGGGTTGGGCCACCGAAACTCTGAAAGAACTCAAGCAACCATCACTGTCCAGCCTAAATATGATACTTGAACGAAGCAATTGAGATGGAAATCTTCCTGGGCTGTTATCGTCTGCCCGAGATGAGGGGTTGGGCCACCAAAACTCGAGCAATAATATCTCCATCTCTGCCCGGCCTTTTAAGAGTTTTAAGCACAGAGTAAGGTTACACTTCATAAATCTAGCAACCATTCTGTAAGCTTGTTCAGTCATATCCCTTGCAAGATAAGCTTAATCATACAGCCATGCATCTTTGTTTCTGCAAGGACACAACAACGAACAATCACATATAGCTCAAACATAACGATATCAAGGGTGAGATACAAGAACTTCAAATCACAAAAGAAAATTTGCAGATTTGCTGCCTCGGCCTAAATGTTTAAAAATAACTAATGTTATGGCACAAAACAAAATTACAGACACCTCACAACCTATTATATGTGAGAGCCAAATCTGGTGGAAATTTTTCTCACAGAATATATCGATTCTTTCTTCTTATTAACACAACATAAAAATGAGATACAATGAGGAAAATGTATACAAATCAAGACAAATATTTGCATTCTGAGAACCATCAGTGAACTCCTCAATCCAAAATACAGCATTGAAAAATGCAGAAATCTACACTACAATATACAAGCAGCTAAAATTTAAGACCTTACCTATGAGAAAACAATTGAGAGCCGTTTAAGCAATTAAGTGGGAGGTTGCAAATCTCTGTTGGGCTGACCTTTCTACGTATTACTATGTCAATCAAATAATTTCTGTGGAGTGATGCTAACAAGATGGGGGCTGTAGTTGCTTTAGCCTTCTTAAGACCTGCTTCATTGTTGGCCTGGTTGAAAGAGAGTCAACAGTACAGACAACTTCCAGGTGTAAGACTTCAACCAAATCATCGTGCGGGCCTGCATCCCACAACCCAGCAGTGAAGAACTCCTTGGCTCGGCCTTGACGAAAGAGCATGTATGCCCATGCAACAATATTGAAACCGTTACCATAGGAAGAAAATGAGGCATCGAGTGCTTTCTTGTCAGAAATCAACTCAAGCAACACAACCCCATAACTATACACATCAGCCTTATCAGACACACGGCAAGTCATTGCATATTCAGGAGCAACGTATCCAAAAGTGCCAGCCACACCAGTGGTGGCATGAGTTTCTGAAGTCCCGAGTAGCCTAGCCAGACCGAAATCAGATAAATAAGCGTTGTAATCCTCGTCCAACAAGATATTGCTAGGCTTGACATCGCGATGAAGTACACGTGGCACACACTGATCGTGTAAGTAGGCAAGTGCACGGGCTATGTCCAATGAAATCTTGTGAAGTACCCTCCAATTGACAGCTCTTGTGGACCTCTCCTGTATAAATTTTTCCAGATTACCACCTGGCAAATAATTATATATAAGAAACATCTCAGATTCACTGGCATGATATCCTATCAACGTCACCAGATTTGGATGGTGAAGCCTTCCAAGAGTTCTGATTTCTGCATCAAACTGTTGAACACCTTGGAATCTTCCTATTGAAAACCGTTTTATTGCCACGAGGACTCCTGGAGCAATCTCGGCTTGGTATGTTGCTCCAAAACCTCCATTTCCAATGCAGTTGCTTGCATTAAAACTCCCTGTAGCATTCACCACATTTTCGTAAGTCAATGGGACCCCAATGTCACTAAATACTGTTACTTCTTTCTTAGCAGTTCCACTAGCTCTGGACCTCGGCTTCCACTTTCTTGTGTAATAAAAGAGGATAATAAGAGCTAGAAGAACTGATAAAATGGCTGCTGCAGATGTGATGGATGCAATCTCAATTGAGTTGAAACTTCCATTCGTGCTTGTTTGAGTTGTTGATGCCGATGGTGAAGAAGCATAAGTTTGCGAATCCCCAATTCTTGCCTGTTGATTGGCAGATGATGACAAAGAGGATGCGTAGCAGGAGAGCAGAAAAGGGTTCCCGAGAACACTACTGCATTTCATCAAATTACCATTCAAAGGCAGTGGCCCAGACAGATTATTGAATGACACATTAATCGTTGAGAGCATGGTCACATTTGCTAAGCCGGACGGAATCTGCCCATGTAGTTTATTATCGTTGAGGAGGAGGACAGACAAGTTCTTTAAGTTCACAAGATCTTTAGGAATTTCACCAGAGAGGGAATTTGAAGACAGATCAAGCAGTTTTAAAGAGTATAGTTGCCCCAAGCTTGTGGGAATGGATCCAGTCAAGTTATTTCCAGAGAAGGAAAGGCATTCAAGATCCTTTATCTGGCCAATACTGCTCGGGATCGGACCCTTCAATGGGTTCCAGCTCAAATTAAGCCCAACAAGTGAAACCAAATTTCCAATACTAGGAGGAAGAGTCCCAGTAATTTGATTACTGGAGGCATCTAAGAGCTTCAAAGATTGGCACCTCGTGCCAATATCAGCAGGAACTTGACCGGATAATAGATTGTTGCTGACATTAACCATCATACCCCTCATCTGATCACACATACCGAAAAAAATTCCAGGGAATAATCCACCGAGCTTGTTTCCACCAGCAAGAAATGCATAAACAGTCTGCTTCCCTAATCTTTCAGGTGCAATTGGCATCCAATTAACTGTGCCTGTAAGGTTGTTTGAGCCAAAATTATGCAGCACAGCAAAACTAGCATCATCCCCAAAAGATGGCAAAGGGGCATCAACTTGAGTTCTGTATGCAAAATATGAGATGTATACAGATGATGGATCATGTGGCTCCAAGAAATCCCCATTTATGGATGGGATATTAGTACAAGCATTGTAGCTAAATTTGGGGATTGAACCTGATAGAAAATTTCCGCTAACATCAAACATAGTCATACAAGGAACAGGAATTTTGTCAACAATCTCCCCACTCAGTCTGTTTGAGCTCAAGTTAAGAAAATGCAGTTTCTTGCAGAACGATTTGGGGAGTCTCTGAAAGGGACTCATTAAGCTTTGAGCCAAATTCAACAAATCCAAGTTGGCACAAAAACCCCAACTATCAGGCAACTTTCCATCAAGAGTTGCTCGAGGGGCCCACACCATCCTTAAGCTTGAAAGATTAGTAATTTTAGCTGGAATCGTGCCTTCGTAGAAATTATACTCATCAGCAATAAGTGCCAACTTTTCAGTCAAGATATCACTTCTAAAACTAGAGATGTTGGGAAGAGGATCCCACAAGTTTGACAACACAAGGACAGATAACTTCGTACAATTGCCAAGTTCAGATGGTATAGCACCACCGAAATTGTTCCTAGACACATCTAACACTTCAAGATGATTCAGCTGACCAAGTTCAACAGGAATCACCTCCTCTAACACATTCGAATACAGCAGAAGTGTCTTCAGCCCTCTACATTTTCCAAGACTTTTTGGAATGCTTCCAGTGAAGAAATTCCCAGCCAGCTCCAGATGTTCAAGCTCTCCACAATTATCCCAAACATCACCAGGTATCGAACCACCAAGCTGATTAAATGACAAGTAAAGCCCTCTCAAATTTCTAAGCTCACCAATAAACCTTGGAATAGATCCATTCACTTGATTTCCAGCTAAATTCAAGATCTGTAGAGCCATACAATTCAACAGTGAACTTGGCATTCCCCCAAAAATCTCATTGAATCCCAAGTTAAGAACTTTCAAAATTTTTCAACCCTTTAAACTGGGATTGCAACGACCCAGAAATTAAATTTCCTTCAAGATCAAGAACTTCAAGATTTTCCATACCCCAAATCTCCACAGGAATGTAACCACTCAATTCATTGAAGGGCATCGATAAGACCTTAAGTTCAGTGAGTTTCACAATAGCAGGCGATAATTTACCCAAGATTTTAACTTTATTATTGCTTACTAAACAAGGCCTTCTAATTCCAAACCCATGGAGTGGAAATTGAGCAATTCTAGTACAAGATAAAGAATTACCCTCACCTGTAATATTCAATGCCACCACCCGATAGCCCGAATCGCACAATACCCCAGCCCACAAGCAGTGATCCCGGTTATTCAAATTCCAGCTGGTCAGCACACCATAAGGATCCGAAATTGAATCCTTCAGCTCCAAGAGAACAGATTTATCCGAACCAGAACCCACAACGACGTCTCTTTCAGATGAAAACAAGACCAAGAGCAAAATCAAGAACTTCAACGGCTTGTGAAGTTGATGCCATTTTATCAGAAAAGAAAGACGACCCATTACTCAAAAACCCCAGAAGAATCCTCAAAAATCCAAGAAAAAATTACGGGCCCTCGTTGTCACACACAGAATCACACTCTCTTTCTTTCAAGTTTAAAAACAGATAGTGGGAAAACCCTAACCATAATCCTAATTTTGGGGGCTTTCTTGGCCTTTTCACTCGTGAAAAGAGTATAGTCAGAGAGAGTAAACATGTGTTGGCGTGTGTAAGAGAGAGGAACAGTGGGTGGGTTGTTCTTTGAGAACACGTCGTTGTCCTAATGTCATTTTTTCCGTCTTTTTCTTTTTTCTTTTTTCTTTGAATTAATTTTTCTTTACCCTTTTTTCTCAATATTTTCTTCCATAATAAAATTAGTTTTTAAGTAATATCTAATTTAGAATAATTTTAAGGTAAACATTTTGGAAAATGCTATATACATACTGGTGTTCATAAGGAATACTTGTGTCCCCCTAATATAAGGGAGGTACACATAGTACAACCCAAATATTTTTTATCAATAAAACATATTTTTCTACTTTGGTGAAATATGTCGAGATTTAGCTCCTCTTTGACGACCATCATTTTCAATTTTTTTACAAACTTATTTTCAATCCCATATTCTTTTAAAATCATTGTTCAAAATATTGTTTTAGCCAAATAATAACCATCAAATTTAAACTCAACTTCTAAACATTTCCAGAAACTTGCTGAATATGAATTCAAACGTATTGCTACATATCAACTTCACATCATGTTATATTAGTAATTTATATTTTATTTATTTATTTCATTTTGATATTACAGTTAACAAATATTATGAAACTTTTAAAATAAATAAATTTTGTATTAGTAATTTTTTTAAGAATGTGTAATTAGAAATAGGAAAAATTTTAAATTTACATGTAAAATTATTAATTGAGAGAATGTATGGTTGAAAATGCGTTTTGAATTTTTTTATTTTTATTTTTATTTTATTATTATTATTTTTTTTTTTTTTTAAGAATGAGGTTCAAACAAGAACTAT
>CAIGRB010121233.1:1138-13095 GCA_903798255.1 Fraxinus quadrangulata
GTCTCCCTATTCAAGTTCTACGTTGGAAGTATTTCTCCTACTCAACTAAGTGAAACATCTTTACTTACCGCACAAAACTCCTCCCACCACTAGGATGTTTAGGGTGTGTTTGAGCCACATTATTTTGGAAGAATATATTTTGGAATAGTAGATTGATAGAGAATGTGTGGTTGAAAGAGAAGAAAAAATTATTGATGTGATAGGAAATATTATTTTATTGAAGAATATGTGATTGAAAATGAGTAGAAGAATGAGAATGAAAATTTTAATGTGACTCAAATATGGACTTAATCTTATTGAGACTCCCAGGTCCATGTGCGAAGTTAGGGGAGTCCTAATCTTTATAGGTTACACATGAACTAGCATAAATATACGCATTTGATATACTATTTCGTTACACTTTCATTTTGCACTTTATATCTTTCTATATACTTTCTTTCTCTCAGCTAATTCTTGCTCTAGAAGGGTGAAGAGAATTCCACCTCATTGCCTTTTATAGGTATTGGGAAGCCTCACAACATTCCTCATAGTCCCCATCTTAGTAATTTTCATATCCTCCCAACAATAGGAAACATCGTCCGCGACTAACATGACCTTGACCTTTGGCCTACCTAAGGCGACACAAATACTCAGGAGGGCATGGAGAGAGTCCTCGACTATTTTCAAGGTCATCCCGGGCGAAAGGAGTGCTTGTTTGTGGTCATCTTCATCCTCGATCTCCAACTTCTTCACGTTAGACAATGTATGAATTTTGATAGCAGCACATACTTTTTAGAAAATTAAGATCATATATATGGTATTATATCTCATTATTTTTACAATTTCGGGCCCGTTTGGGCCACATTATTATAGAATGAGAATGAAAAATATAGTCGTTATTGGACTCCACAGAAAACATAGAAATTCAAAACTTAATGTGATATACAACGATCATATTTTTTATTTTTCTGGATGAAAAATGAGAAACAAACAGAGGCTTCATTGTCAAATCACGTGATTTCTTATTAATTGCTTATTAAACTATGATGCTGGCCACCTACAGTAATGGCAACGAGACGGGTATGGAATGAATTTGGGAATATGGGACGGGTCGACAATTCTCGATCTCGTCCTGTCGAATATTTTTGTTACATTGTCCATCCTCATGCCCGTTTAAAACAAGAAAGGAGTTTCTTTTTGTTTTTTATTTTTTATGTCTTTAATTAGCAAATATTATTACTTTTTATTTTAATTTGTTAAAAACAACTTATATTCTCTTTAGAAATGATGATAAATCCTTTATTTCCGTTTGACAAAAAACTTAAATTTTAAATTAATTTTAAATGGGACGGGTAACGAGACATGGACTATGTTTTTTGTACCCATTTTGGAGCAATAATCCTCGTCCTGTTTACCCAGTTAGGCGGGTAATCCCCGCACGGGTATCAGATTGAACGAATTTTTTTGCCCTCCCTATTTGTTCCAAAGATCTTATTCTTAAGTTTAGACATAAATTTTAAAATTCATTTTTTTCAGTAACAAACTTATTTTTCTAGAAATAAGTTTTACTATTTTCCTAACATTTATTTCCCATAAGAAAGGAAAAAAAAAAAAAAAAACTCATAAAAGAGTAGTGCGTCAGAATCAGAAAGCGAGTAGGATAATCGCGCTATTTTTTGGTCAAATAGTTCAACCAATCACCATTTATAGTCCCCCATTCCGTCCTCTTTTCCCCATCCTCACGATTTCTCGCTAAAACCCCAACAAAAACTCCTTCACCGCCACGACATTGGAGGAACAAAGCCATGTCGGCCGCCATAAAAGATGGACTCATTATCCACCTCCGACGCCACTCATCCGTTCGCAATGTATGGACGAGTCGCCGGAACTCTATCGCCGACCCGATTGCAATCTCAGATGGATTTGCTAATCAACTTGCTCATCAACTCCGGCAATCCAAATCGTGTTCGCGTTTTCCCCAATCTATATTCCGGAGAACCAAAGAGGTCGTGATTTCACCTACCAGTGTAATGTCTTCACCTTCAAAATTTGGACCAGTGAGCTGGTACCTGAGCATGATCAAGTCCCGCCCTATTGTCACCAAAAGCATTACCTCTGCCCTCATTTATTCCGCCGCTGATTTTTCTTCACAGGTACCTAATTCCTCTTTGCTTAAATATGAAATGATAAAGCCTTTGCTTGGTTGATTTATATGCTATTGAGTCTAAAAAGGTCAAAAAATGAACAATTTTATCCGTCAAAGCTCATACAAGCAGTCGATTTGCAAGAACCATATTCTCAAATGGGCCACTAGACTGCTGCGCATATTAAAAGTAAAATATGAGATTGCTTAAATATGAAAACAATAATGAGTGTACTCGTAATTGGACAACTACTCATCCTCTTAGTAAGGCCGAGATGGAACTCATGACTTTAAGGTATCTGCTAAAAATTGTGAAGTGTGAAAAGTATGGACAAGATCTGTATTAATCGTTGCCTTGTTTCTAACTTGTATGAATTGTATAAATGTGTTACTTATCAAATTTGATGCAGAGTATTGTGGAGAGATCTTCAGAAGGATATGATTATGTGAGAACATTGCGAATGGCTGGTTACGGGATGATAATATTAGGACCTTCATTGCACTATTGGTTTAATTTTGTGTCAAGAGTTTTTCCAAAGCGCGATCTCCGGTCAACGTTTAAAAAGATGGCTTTGGGGCAAACAGTATATGGACCTACAATGACTTCTATTTTCTTCTCAGTTAATGCTGCTGTACAAGGTAAATCTCAATCTTTTACAGTTATTTCAATGCTTTTGTAGGCACTTAATGTTTTTTTGGAATTTTTTATACATGAATTTAACCTTGTTCATATTCACATTTGTGATTCCTGCAAAGAGCTAATCTGGAGTTTCAGCAAGCATTATTCGCTTTTTCTGCCATTATATTGGTTAATGTATCGGAAAACGGGAAAGAGTATTCCCTTTATGCGGATGAAAGACAAGAGATATATTTTGCACCAACATTTTAAGCTATATTTGCTTCGTGTAATTCTTGAGGCTGAAGAGTAAATGTGTATATATATAACCTCATTTATACATTGATGCACAAGTATAAAGAAAGGGGAAGAAACCCTTATGTGTACATATGCAGTGCTTACCTGGCATGAAAATACTTGGTGACAGATGCTTGAATCGTTGGTTCAACTACATAGGGGAGAAAAATGTTTTAAAACTTCTTATTTTTCTTTTTCCTTTTGCTCTTAACCAGTCCACTTTCTTTGGGAGTACCTGTGATTTGGTTTTTGATGCAACTAGTAGGGGAAAACAATTTTTAACTGTTGGTACCAAAAATAAAGCATAGTAGGATGGGCCGCAATAAAGGCCTTAGCTGTGCTTCGAAGCCTAAGCAATAGTTTATTAAGATGGATTAAAACTTTTTTCCTTGTTTTTGGAACCTATTTTTTCCTATGCCTCAAAGTTTTGATCACTCGCAGATCATAGTAGGTCAGCAGCAGCCCATTAGCATTTATGAAGTTATCTCATAGAGCGGCGGCCTGTTGTATGAGTAGAAAGAACAAAATATTGGGATCTATCTCGGAAAATAAAAGTGGAATACACACGATGTGGGAAAGAAAAGAGACATGTAAGTTCTTAGATAAGTAACGGAAATGAGAAGCTTATATTTACAAAATTCAGTTTAGGAACACAACACAATTTTGGAAAATATAAAATAAAATTTAATTTCAAATAGTCATTGGCCTTGTGATGCTCCTTGTGTTGTTTTTGGAGGCTGATCAGTAGGTAAATGCTTTCTTCTGTTTGTCTGTAAGTTCATTTTTACATGTCATTCAATTGCTTGCATGATGACAGTGGTCCAATATTTGGTTTATAATTGCAGGTGTAGTGGCAGAATTTTATGTGTATGCAAACCACGTTGCAAAAATCTAATCGTGATAGTACAAGAGATTTATTTTATATAGAAAGAGCTTGGACACTGTTTCACTGTTTGTGGAATAGATGATTTGTTTTGTATTGTGAGCTGAATTTTCTCTGTATCTGTGTAGGACTTAGTTTTTAACATGTGTTAACTCTTTGTTGCCATACTCAGGTGAAACTGGTCCTGAGATTGTTGCTCGATTGAAGCGAGATTTGGTCCCAACCATACTTAGTGGTATTATGTACTGGCCTGCATGTGATTTTGTGACATTTAAATTCATCCCTGTTAATTTACAGGTGAGATCCTATGTCTGATAAGAAATCATTCACTCCATAGTCTGATTACGCTTCTGATAGACAATTGACGGATCTGTTAACTTGAAAATACTAACAATTTATTTCATGCAGTTTATGAGAAGATAAATTTAAAGATATTTGTGTTTTTGTTATGGCAGCCACTGGTGAGCAACGGGTTTTCATATTTATGGACAGTATACATGACATACATGGCAAGTTTAGAGAAAGTTAGCACGGTCTGAATGCATCTTCTCACTATCTTCCCCGATAAATTCTCCAGCTGTACGTGGGCAGTTACATGGGATCTCTTTGTAATGGCAGAATGCAGAAGCCACAGGCTGCAGAATTATCGGCTAATACCCTTTCAACAACACGATTAATTTTCAATCTATAAGTTCTTTGCAGGAACTACTAGGTGAAGGCTAATTACATCAGGTGGCTCGTTTTTTGTAACCCTCGTTAGTTTTCATCATTTTGTTGTATTTTGTTTATTTTTCATAGCTCTATATCAACAACCTCCTCCCTCCCTCTGGGTAGGCTGGTACGTGAATACATTTACTCTGTATGGACGTCTTAATATTGTAACTTTTTCTGAATACATCTTTCTCGTGTTCAAAGGCTTCATATCTCCCTCTTAAGTGAGCTTTGCAATTTGTCATAGAGTAAGGGTCGAATGTTTAATTGTTTCGACTGTAACAGGACAATGGTTACAGTTTTGATGTTCAATACACTAGTCTTTCCTATGAAAGTTTGCAGCGAGTGAACTTCAAACATGCACAAAAAGAGAGAAATAAGTCATCAGCCTACTTAAAATCTTTAGTTAATCCATTTTCGCGACGGTAAATCAAGAAATTATAAGCTGAAGCAAACAGTACAATGTGCAACAGACCTTTGAGATGTATCCTCGTCTACTCTGCACTGTGATCGTCAGTTTGTGGCATCAAAGATGCTCCTGAAGAGGGGAGGGGACAGGGATAGACGAACAGGTATTATATGTGCAGTATAATGAACATGATTCGGTGTCGAGTATTGAAAATAAGAAAGCTTTATTTCATTCAGAAACTGATTGTTACATAACATGTAACTTGAAGAATGATGCTTGAGCTCTAGAGATTACGAGAGCGTTAAGTAGTATCCAATGACTAAAGGGTTGTATAAACATAACTCCCTTCCTAGCAACTAGCATTAATAACATCTAACTGCAGCCAACCCAAGAAACTGAAGTAACGAATTGCGTCTTCTTTTGTGATGCTTCTGAGTACCACTTTATGATTGGCGGTCAATATACAACAAAGAATGAATATGCATCAAAAGAGGATTTCAGGAGCTGTCTTTAGCAACCTGTCCAATAGTGAGTTGCTCGTTATCAATTCTGTTTACTCAAGGGCACGAGTGCAGATCTTCTCCAGTTGTACTGGCCAATTCGCCCCAAGAATTCGCGGGTTCAACTCCATAGCAACACGAAAATCTGACGTACTTACATATGTCGAGTGAGTTGGTCTTTGTGTATATCTTCCAAGTAATCCCCCATTCCCTCCAGTACTTATTTGACCGTTTAACTCTCCCTCATGCATATGATTACCCGGTGATCTTGCAATCTCCATACAAGGTTCAATTAACCTCTTCAAATACGCATCCAAACTATTATTTAACAGGTTACCGGAATCCAAAGAAATTCCAATCCCCTCCAACTCCAACTTTTTCTCCAAACAACTCCTCAGCATTTTCGTATCAGGTAACTCGCCAATATTTTGACAAGTGTTAAACACAAAACCATGTTGAAGAGCTTTACGAGCACCACCCAGGTTTATTGAAACACCAAATGGAGCAGTAATAGGGCTCCGACTCTGAATGCCTACGCTTCCAGAAAATTGTTCAACCTCTTCCCCATCTTCAACAGGAGCAACTTCAATGGGTGGTCTGCTACTGAGAGAATTCAGTTCTGCTCCACTTTGTTGTTCGTGTATTCTTGGACTAGTTTCTTCAAATGTGGTGCTAGGGCTCTTTCCTAGTGGTCCAAGTGGACTTGGGCGATCCCGAAACTTACGATCCCTGTTAATAGGAGATCTATGCCTGCGAGGAGATGGGGGAAATGCATCGCCATAGAGTGATTGCATACAATTTCTTTGGTAACCATTTGCAACTTTAACCCCAAGAGGCCCTTTAACTTTCCTAGCTTTTGGTGGGGGAACTTTAGCCTGACAAGCATTCTGGAGAATGGATTGAATAAACCGGTTATGAAGAGAGAGATTCTCTCTCCCAATTGTTTTTATGCAGTTCTGATCGAATTCGACCTTGCTAAGCTTTAAACTAAAAAATCTTTTCAGCTGATCAAAGTATTTTTCTGCTCTTGCATGCCCAATCTTCTGATAAATAAGATTTTTCAGCTCCATCGTGTCCACTCGTGTAAAATGATGTTTTGCCACCATTTTAATTAACCTGATTAACATCCAAAATTCCAGATCTCAATCAATACTCCATCGAAAAGCAAATAAAAACACCAAATTTCAAAAAATGTCAAATGCACAAATTTTTTCTCGTAAAGATAATTGTATAAATGAACTCAACAACAATCATAATTTATCTTTCATTTGGCAGATAGAAAGGAACAAAAACCCAGCTACGAATAAGCTCAGATATATTTTTAAAAAATTATTTCCAAGTGAAAAATTAACAAAATCTAATTTTTATCGTTAACAAACCTCAATTTTAACCAATAAAAACTTTAATTTTTGCATAAATAAATCATTAAAAAAGGTACAGTATAACAAACTTTACCATCAAGTTCATTTCAACTCTAGAAATCAACCCATACAAATTTGAAATAAGAATGAAAATCAAAACCCTCGAATTACAATTCGGCAAGAGCAGAGAGAAGTGTGGAACTATAAAATTAAAAATTCAGATAAATAATCAAAACCCAGTTGAGATTTCTACCGGAATTACAAAACCAGAAATTAAATTGAATTATAATGAAAATTAGAGCAAGAGAGAAAGAGAAATCGACCTGGTTTTGAAGAAGTTGAGATCGAGTGTGTTTCGTCTTCACCCAAAGCGTTCTGGGCCGATGGCTCGTATGTTTATTTTTCTAATTCTGTCTAAATTGAAGGACAAAATCCAAGCCAAACACGAACTAAGTCTCATAAGCTCAGGCTTTCTGAGCATAATCTTAAGTTAGTACAAACGTGCGCGGGTACGTCGTGTTTAATAAGGCCGTGTTTGGTTCTTTTCAGTGTTTTGCGGGGTGGGGAGGGGGAATGTCCTATTGGACAGTAAAAATAAAAAGTAAAAAAAATAAATTATATACAAATAACAACTCAAAATGATTTTGAGATGGGATTAGTGTCGATGATTTTGACAAACAGATATCTGTGATTAGCTTAAACCATTGACAATAGTATCATTCATGATTATCACGTCACTCCTTCATTAATTAAGAACAATAATTTTGTCGTTGATGTAGTTACTTAAAGGGGTGACAAATTGAATATTTGGACTTGGGAAGTGCTTGGTGTACATTATGGACGTCATAACGGTGTCCATAATGTACACCAAGATTAATCCTTTGGACTTTTAGCATTGAGTTAAGCCAATCTTGCTCTAAATATGTCTAATGAACTTTTCAAAAAACCTTATTCTATTTGATATACTTCTTGTTATGTTTGCAATGTGGTCTTAATGTGTGTAATATCTCAATATTGAAGCAAGAAGCAACGATTGGTGAGAAAGGCTCTATTGAGATTGTCTTAAGTCTTCATCTTTTAATAAACATAAGTTAGGAAATTGAGTTTGTTTCAAAGACTTAGGGTCCAATTTCTTTGATCATCCTAATAAATCCCAACTTGATGGTAAGAGAACCAAAATAACACATGCCAAGAACAATAAAAGGCCTCGTAGTGGATCTTGGAATGAATACTCTTTTTAAATGACAAACAAAACGAACATGGAACGTAGATTCTTTTTGAATGACGAATATAACGAATGTGGAAAACAAGTTCTTTTTGAATCGTGACCATAGTGAATGCCAGCTCAATCCAAAAAGAAATTATGTGGAAGCTTTACGGTATCAATATGAAACCGTGAGACAATCTACTTAAAAGAAGCCTCCATTAAAAGAGCTCATCAGTGAACGATAATTTGAATCATAAAAATACAACGAAATATACGTTCAATCGTCATTTATAGAATTTGAAAAAGAGCCAGTTTGATTCTCGTCTTAATTTTCAAATAAAGGAATCCATGAATTGAGATCTTGAGACATTTTGCCACATAGAATGAGGTATTAAAATTATTCGTGGATTGATAGTTACATATTTGAAACATAACTTCAATAACCAAGTTGAAGTATTCTAAAGATGAAATACTAAATTGAAACTTTGCACCGTTGGTAATACTAGGGTCTTAAAAGGTTTAAGGTGTGACAAGAAGGTAAGGTTGCACCTCAAGTATTTAACATAAAAACTAAAAAAATAAAGAAAAAAAAACGCACGCATTTTGGCGCCTAAGCTCGCATCAGTCGTCCCTCGACTCCTAGGCCCTCATTAGATTACATCTTTTGCCACCTATGCCTTACATTATAGGTGGTCAAAATAGAATTGATTGTCGTTTTTCACACATTTTTCATATGCGTGGTGCGTTCTTCATGCCTTCCATCTAGACCTTGCTTTTTTTAAAAAAAAAAAAAGACCACTGAGTAATATCATAAAAGTTCCTCAATCATCCTTGATCACATCAAATTTAGCATTAACTCAATTCACAAGACAACTACAAAAAAAAAAAAAAAAAAAATAATTATAATAACATCTTTACATAGTCACTTTGATTTTAAAAAAAAAAAAAAAAAGATAATTATAATAACATCTTTACATAGTCACTTTGATTTTCAAGCTATCCAACTAATAGTTGAATTCAACTTCAAATTTTTTCAGGAATACCAAATTTAGTTTCTCATTCGTGAGAAGCACATTGATAGTTTCGCAATGGTTCCACATGAAAAGGAGTTACAATGTAAAAGTTGGACATATTTTGATATAATTTGCTGTACTTTCGTTAGTAGTCAATCTGGTAACTATACTTTCATTTTATTCTATTGAAGTTACCTTTTAATTAAATTCTGTCCAATTTCATCAATTGAACTAATGTAAATAAATGATGTGACAATCAATATATGACGATCGTCATTTCTTTAACTACAATTGTACTCATTTTACATCAACAACTAACAATTACGTGTAATAATTGTTAATAGAATTAGATAAAATTATCCTAATTGGAATCAATTTATATAGATACCCAATTGAAATTAAGTGAAAAGGAGTTATCATATTTGAATTAAATTGAAGGGTATTTAGCTAATAAAAAAATTAGAATACAAATTTAACATTAGAGTGAAAATATAATTATAGTGAATTACCGACCAATCAAATGTGTTCATTTTACATTAAAAAGGACTGGTTTATTATTATTATTTTTAACAAATTTTGATAAAAATGGAGGAAATTTGGAATTAAAATTGAAATGTTGACAACTGCAAAAATTTAGCTACGGCTTCAATAGTTACGCTAGTGTGTGCAACGCGGAGATAACTAGCTTCTCCTCTGCCAACAATGGCTGAAAATCCACTGCAGCATCTTCTCCAAGCGTTTGGCAAAGTCTCAAAGTGCGTTCAAACCCATCTTTCACAGTTCATTCTCCGCCCCCATCAACCTTCACCTTCGCTCCACCAAAATGATCACTCTTCACTATATATATCTCCCTAAACTCGACCGCGGATTCTCATCTTCTCCGGCCTGCTGAATTTTCAAAAAGTTAGTCCATTTTCACCATTTTTTTCAAAATTTAATTATCTGTTTTACTGTAAATATGGGTTTAGTATCTTCGTTTTTCTATTACAGTGGGCTCCTGCTTGCACAATAACTGTTCGATGAAAGTCCCGGATGCATATTCTTTATGTGAGTGTTTGTTAAGGGATAAATCCCACGAGAGATAATTACCGAAATATAAAAATATAGATTAATATACAAGTGCTTGGGCTACACCTCCAACAAGCAATTTGCTCTGATTAAGAATGAAAAGTGAGCACACGAACTCAAATGAGCCACCATTTTCATCTTGCGGGGCATGTTATGGATAAATTTCAAATCGGCACCAACAGCCCATGTTTGATGGTCGTTATAAACAGAATGGGGAAAATGATATTTTGAATACTTATTTTTGGAGAATGTGTAATTAAAAAGTAGGAAGAAGTTTTAAGTTTACGTATAGAATATTTTTAATACGTGAATGTGTGGTTGAAAATGAGTATGAGAAATAAAGATTTTTAATTTAAAGAGTCAAATATGGCATAATGGCTTAGATTACTCCTCTTAATAAAATTGATCTTTAAGATGAAATTTCAAGTTATAATATGGTATTAGAGCCCATTAAGTTATAATGAACAATTCAACCCAATTAAGACTAAAAAATGAGCGTTGCTCCTCTTAATATGGTTGATTTTTTAAAATGTAACACCAAATCTTATTAGTATTGAACTGACTACATTTTACTGCGCTTTCTTCTTCTACTTTATGCGAATGATTTGTTTACATATGCTCAAAAATTAACCTAAGCTTCTTTCATCAGTTCGTCTAAAGAGACGTGAACATGAAGCACGTATTAGATAATGGAAAAGAAGATTTGTTTCAATACATCTATTTCTTAACTTCAGTGCAGGTTTTTCTATGGATGACAGAGAATTGATTTACACGACTACAGCTGCAAATTTTCTCATTGTATTCTAGAAAATTAGATGTTTCTGAAGCATGATATCTAACACACGAATCTAGCCTGCTTTGAATGCTTAAATATATAATTCTGCTTCAGATAACCCCATCTAGTATATTTTTCATTATTATCATACTTACGTAATGATGATTTTCTTTCTCTGAATTTTAATTGTTCATGCTAGTGCTGTTATATTGAAGATCAAAGCACTATACTTAATTTAGGGGTACCAGATTTTATTGATCTACTTCTTGCTTATTCTTTAGGGCAAATCTTCTGGTCCAATGACTAAAGAAGAACTTGGAAGAGCCACCTCGACTTTTCGTCACATTCTTGCTGCTCAGATCTTTTCTTATTCATTTCTCCCGCAGATTTTCCGGTTCTTTCTAATTTTTTACTATTGAGGTACTTTTTAATACTTTGAGCTATATATACAGTCATCTATCAAATACCTTGCTGTTTCACATTTCAATACATTGGACGTGTTTTTTAATGAGAGATACAGTTAGTTAGCATGCTCAATTTTCCTAGTTGTTTTCTCCCAGTATCCAGACAAGCCAACCGGGCAGCAAAAGAAGGACGCAAAGGAGCTGGTATGGTTATTTTTCACTCTCTTGGTGTCTCTCTGCGTGTATGTGTTCAATGCATTCTATTTTTCCCTTTACTATTTACATCATGTCTTGTCTTGAGATTTCCTAATCAATTGAGAAGTAAAGCTTCGTTGCATGTTTTGTTTTGGATTTAAATTTAAAACGATAGCTTATTTCTACTGTCTCTTTCACCAACCTTAAGATTGGTAATGTTATTGTACTGATTCAAACAACTCAGTAAGGAAGCTTGGTTTCACGGACCGCAGGTATGGCTCCCGATGTACTACGCTTCAAGGCCGCCTTCCCCTCATTCTGATGCTGGCAAGCTCGAACAACTGACACACACGCACGCTATGAGTAGGATGTTAAGGGAGAATACCTGCATATGAT
>CAIGRB010121256.1:0-16178 GCA_903798255.1 Fraxinus quadrangulata
AAAATTAAATTTATACTATATATATGAATTTTTTTAAATAATTTAATCAACGTACCGGCTACGTGTCTTGTTAATATTTTTTTCAAAACTCACGTGACGTGGACACACATTTCCGTGTCGGTGCATCATAAGTGACACAAAAAAAAATTTGGGTATAATTTGCAAAAAATAAAAAATAAAAAGTTTAGGTATTAAAATTGCAATTATTTCTTTTTCATTTTGGCATTTTTTTTAACTTTTTAATGGCAAATCTGACGGATTTTGACGACATAGAAGTTTTTCGCACAAAATGTTTCAAACATGAGAGTTTTCTACGATTTCCAATAGGTATAGAGTATATCGCACATAATAACGTTTCTATAGGATTTTCTGCTATTAATCATTGGTTAAATATGACTAGTTTATATTTGTTGATAACAAGACATATTAGAAAATTGAAAAATTAACTATACTCTCAATAGGGAAAATGAACTATAATTTGAGAGAGACAAAAAAATTGAGCCTCTTTTTATGGGATGAAAGGAGTACAATTGACCTTGGCAAACAACTCTCTTAAGTTTCAGATCAGTGTGCAATTACAAAGTTGGGCAAGTGTTTATAAATAGTTTTGTTTATAAACAGATAAAAATAAGTGGTGGAACAATGTATAGGATTGGTGGTTCCACAAAATATGCGGATTAAAAGTGGTTTTAATCTTAGCAAAGAAATGCTTTGGTCCACTTCATAAAGTGGTTTGACTTTTAGCAAAGAAATGCTTTGGTCCACTTTATTTCATTTCGTTAGATGAATGTTGTGTTTTTCCCTTTAAAAAAGTGAGATTAAATGAAAATTGAGTGGTGATATTGAGGACGATAGCCCGGTTTTGGTTTATTATCCTTTTTCGTGTTGGTCTTGTGTGTGTGTGTGTATATATATATATATATATATATATCGAAGATTGTGGCTCTTGGTGTTCAATCTCACGTATATTTTTAAATATATATATATATATATATATATATATATATATATATATATATATATATATATATATATATATATATATATATATATATATATATATATATATATATATATATATATATATATATATATATATATATATATATATATATATATATATATATATATATATATATATATATATATATATATATATATATATATATATATATATATATATATATATATATATATATATATATATATATATATATATATATATATATATATATATATATATATATATATATATATATATATATATATATATATATATATATATATATATATATATATATATATATATATATATATATATATATATATATATATATATATATATATATATATATATATATATATATATATATATATATATATATATATATATATATATATATATATATATATATATATATATATATATATATATATATATATATATATATATATATATATATATATATATATATATATATATATATATATATATATATATATATATATATATATATATATATATATATATATATATATATATATATATATATATATATATATATATATATATATATATATATATATATATATATATATATATATATATATATATATATATATATATATATATATATATATATATATATATATATATATATATATATATATATATATATATATATATATATATATATATATATATATATATATATATATATATATATATATATATATATATATATATATATATATATATATATATATATATATATATATATATATATATATATATATATATATATATATATATATATATATATATATATATATATATATATATATATATATATATATATATATATATATATATATATATATATATATATATATATATATATATATATATATATATATATATATATATATATATATATATATATATATATATATATATATATATATATATATATATATATATATATATATATATATATATATATATATATATATATATATATATATATATATATATATATATATATATATATATATATATATATATATATATATATATATATATATATATATATATATATATATATATATATATATATATATATATATATATATATATATATATATATATATATATATATATATATATATATATATATATATATATATATATATATATATATATATATATATATATATATATATATATATATATATATATATATATATATATATATATATATATATATATATATATATATATATATATATATATATATATATATATATATATATATATATATATATATATATATATATATATATATATATATATATATATATATATATATATATATATATATATATATATATATATATATATATATATATATATATATATATATATATATATATATATATATATATATATATATATATATATATATATATATATATATATATATATATATATATATATATATATATATATATATATATATATATATATATATATATATATATATATATATATATATATATATATATATATATATATATATATATATATATATATATATATATATATATATATATATATATATATATATATATATATATATATATATATATATATATATATATATATATATATATATATATATATATATATATATATATATATATATATATATATATATATATATATATATATATATATATATATATATATATATATATATATATATATATATATATATATATATATATATATATATATATATATATATATATATATATATATATATATATATATATATATATATATATATATATATATATATATATATATATATATATATATATATATATATATATATATATATATATATATATATATATATATATATATATATATATATATATATATATATATATATATATATATATATATATATATATATATATATATATATATATATATATATATATATATATATATATATATATATATATATATATATATATATATATATATATATATATATATATATATATATATATATATATATATATATATATATATATATATATATATATATATATATATATATATATATATATATATATATATATATATATATATATATATATATATATATATATATATATATATATATATATATATATATATATATATATATATATATATATATATATATATATATATATATATATATATATATATATATATATATATATATATATATATATATATATATATATATATATATATATATATATATATATATATATATATATATATATATATATATATATATATATATATATATATATATATATATATATATATATATATATATATATATATATATATATATATATATATATATATATATATATATATATATATATATATATATATATATATATATATATATATATATATATATATATATATATATATATATATATATATATATATATATATATATATATATATATATATATATATATATATATATATATATATATATATATATATATATATATATATATATATATATATATATATATATATATATATATATATATATATATATATATATATATATATATATATATATATATATATATATATATATATATATATATATATATATATATATATATATATATATATATATATATATATATATATATATATATATATATATATATATATATATATATATATATATATATATATATATATATATATATATATATATATATATATATATATATATATATATATATATATATATATATATATATATATATATATATATATATATATATATATATATATATATATATATATATATATATATATATATATATATATATATATATATATATATATATATATATATATATATATATATATATATATATATATATATATATATATATATATATATATATATATATATATATATATATATATATATATATATATATATATATATATATATATATATATATATATATATATATATATATATATATATATATATATATATATATATATATATATATATATATATATATATATATATATATATATATATATATATATATATATATATATATATATATATATATATATATATATATATATATATATATATATATATATATATATATATATATATATATATATATATATATATATATATATATATATATATATATATATATATATATATATATATATATATATATATATATATATATATATATATATATATATATATATATATATATATATATATATATATATATATATATATATATATATATATATATATATATATATATATATATATATATATATATATATATATATATATATATATATATATATATATATATATATATATATATATATATATATATATATATATATATATATATATATATATATATATATATATATATATATATATATATATATATATATATATATATATATATATATATATATATATATATATATATATATATATATATATATATATATATATATATATATATATATATATATATATATATATATATATATATATATATATATATATATATATATATATATATATATATATATATATATATATATATATATATATATATATATATATATATATATATATATATATATATATATATATATATATATATATATATATATATATATATATATATATATATATATATATATATATATATATATATATATATATATATATATATATATATATATATATATATATATATATATATATATATATATATATATATATATATATATATATATATATATATATATATATATATATATATATATATATATATATATATATATATATATATATATATATATATATATATATATATATATATATATATATATATATATATATATATATATATATATATATATATATATATATATATATATATATATATATATATATATATATATATATATATATATATATATATATATATATATATATATATATATATATATATATATATATATATATATATATATATATATATATATATATATATATATATATATATATATATATATATATATATATATATATATATATATATATATATATATATATATATATATATATATATATATATATATATATATATATATATATATATATATATATATATATATATATATATATATATATATATATATATATATATATATATATATATATATATATATATATATATATATATATATATATATATATATATATATATATATATATATATATATATATATATATATATATATATATATATATATATATATATATATATATATATATATATATATATATATATATATATATATATATATATATATATATATATATATATATATATATATATATATATATATATATATATATATATATATATATATATATATATATATATATATATATATATATATATATATATATATATATATATATATATATATATATATATATATATATATATATATATATATATATATATATATATATATATATATATATATATATATATATATATATATATATATATATATATATATATATATATATATATATATATATATATATATATATATATATATATATATATATATATATATATATATATATATATATATATATATATATATATATATATATATATATATATATATATATATATATATATATATATATATATATATATATATATATATATATATATATATATATATATATATATATATATATATATATATATATATATATATATATATATATATATATATATATATATATATATATATATATATATATATATATATATATATATATATATATATATATATATATATATATATATATATATATATATATATATATATATATATATATATATATATATATATATATATATATATATATATATATATATATATATATATATATATATATATATATATATATATATATATATATATATATATATATATATATATATATATATATATATATATATATATATATATATATATATATATATATATATATATATATATATATATATATATATATATATATATATATATATATATATATATATATATATATATATATATATATATATATATATATATATATATATATATATATATATATATATATATATATATATATATATATATATATATATATATATATATATATATATATATATATATATATATATATATATATATATATATATATATATATATATATATATATATATATATATATATATATATATATATATATATATATATATATATATATATATATATATATATATATATATATATATATATATATATATATATATATATATATATATATATATATATATATATATATATATATATATATATATATATATATATATATATATATATATATATATATATATATATATATATATATATATATATATATATATATATATATATATATATATATATATATATATATATATATATATATATATATATATATATATATATATATATATATATATATATATATATATATATATATATATATATATATATATATATATATATATATATATATATATATATATATATATATATATATATATATATATATATATATATATATATATATATATATATATATATATATATATATATATATATATATATATATATATATATATATATATATATATATATATATATATATATATATATATATATATATATATATATATATATATATATATATATATATATATATATATATATATATATATATATATATATATATATATATATATATATATATATATATATATATATATATATATATATATATATATATATATATATATATATATATATATATATATATATATATATATATATATATATATATATATATATATATATATATATATATATATATATATATATATATATATATATATATATATATATATATATATATATATATATATATATATATATATATATATATATATATATATATATATATATATATATATATATATATATATATATATATATATATATATATATATATATATATATATATATATATATATATATATATATATATATATATATATATATATATATATATATATATATATATATATATATATATATATATATATATATATATATATATATATATATATATATATATATATATATATATATATATATATATATATATATATATATATATATATATATATATATATATATATATATATATATATATATATATATATATATATATATATATATATATATATATATATATATATATATATATATATATATATATATATATATATATATATATATATATATATATATATATATATATATATATATATATATATATATATATATATATATATATATATATATATATATATATATATATATATATATATATATATATATATATATATATATATATATATATATATATATATATATATATATATATATATATATATATATATATATATATATATATATATATATATATATATATATATATATATATATATATATATATATATATATATATATATATATATATATATATATATATATATATATATATATATATATATATATATATATATATATATATATATATATATATATATATATATATATATATATATATATATATATATATATATATATATATATATATATATATATATATATATATATATATATATATATATATATATATATATATATATATATATATATATATATATATATATATATATATATATATATATATATATATATATATATATATATATATATATATATATATATATATATATATATATATATATATATATATATATATATATATATATATATATATATATATATATATATATATATATATATATATATATATATATATATATATNTAATAAAAAATATTATTTTATTTACGTGTGATTGAAAATAAAAAATATTTTTAATTTGGTTCAAACTAGAGGCAAAGACTCAAAGTGTCCGTTGGTAATAATGGACCGACACATGCTTTTGCAAAATCCCTCCAACCATACGCATTCACACTTTCCTAGACCAACCCCACATCCATTTTTAATTACACCCCTGAACCTAGTCCCACTCATATAGAGTAAATAGAGCCGTTTCTTGGTGCTTTCGAAACTTGTACACATTATATCTTCTCTATCAATCTCTCTGCCACTGTTTTCTACTTCTCCAATTGATTATGTAACTTACCAGATACTAGAAAAAGGTTGTCTGTTTGGTGTTGAAGTGTGCTATCCTCAAAATACTCGAACTGAAAAACACATGGCTTCTTGTAGCTACTTCTTGCTCTTGTTTATCCATATTTGCTTGTTGTTAGGCTTGTCTTATTCTGAAGATCCATCTTTTAGCTACGAATTTGTGGTCTCCTATATTACTGCTTCTCCTCTCGGTGTTCCACAGCAGGTATTGTTTTTTTGTTTTTATCTTTTCTGTATAGAATCTGTTGATTTTATAGCTTTTAGTGATGTGGGTCTGCTTATAATTTACTTGAGGTTGATGGGTTTGCTTTAGATTGTGAAAAGTTTGAATCTTTAACTGCAGATCTAAGAAATGTGGCCTAAAGATTTGAACTTTAGGCTTGAATGACTAAGATCATTGAACTGCATTGATGTATATTGCAGGTTATTGCTATAAATGGGAAGTTTCCTGGTCCCACAATTAATGTGACGACTAACAACTATGTTGTTGTCAATGTGAGGAACAAATTAGATGAAGATCTCCTTATGCATTGGTAGGGGTTTTGAAGTAATTCAGATTTTGAAATTGATTTGAAAATGTTTGTGAGTTTTCAGTGGTAAAAAATATTTGTGTATTTGATGGGTGAATTAGGTCTGGTATACAACAGAGGAGGAGTTCTTGGCAAGATGGGGTTCTTGGAACAAATTGCCCTATTCCTCCAAAGTGGAATTGGACTTATGAATTTCAGGTTAAGGATCAGATTGGGAGCTATTATTACTTCCCTTCACTCAATTTTCAGAGGGCTTCGGGTGGTTTTGGCACATTTATCATTACTAACAGAGCTATTATTCCGATTCCTTTTGACACCCCTTATGGGGACATCACAATTGTGATTGGTGACTGGTACACCCAAAATCACACGGTTAGTATTTGTGCATAGTTGATCTCATGTTTATTTGAATCGGGGTAAGTACTTTAAATTTATTGGTGAATGTGGGGTTTTATCTATGTTTAGGCTTTGAGGAGATCTCTTAATTCTGGGAAAGATCTTGGAATGCCAGATGGTGTACTAATTAACGGAAAAGGACCTTATAGATACAATGATACTCTTGTTCCCAGTGGCATTGATTATGAAACAATTACGGTCCACCCAGGTGAGTTATGTAATTTCTAACTCATAAAGACGTCCATTTATGTTTGAACTTATATCTTTATTAAAAAACATTATTGGCTTCAAAAGGCACATACATATTTGTAGATGCATTATTAAATATTGAGTAAATGGCACATGTTGAGAGATTTGACTTGAGATAGGGAAGAATTAGACTAATGTGAAGTAACACTATTCGAGATGGGGCTTGCACTCACTTAACTGTAATATGGACACGCTTTAGCATGATAATGGAAAGATTTGTCGAAAAGATGAAGAATTTGATATGTCGCCAATAGGAAATAAAAACCTTACTTCTACGTTAGCCGATGAATGAATTCCAGATTACAATAACTTCATGTTGTTCGAAGTCTGTTTGGTTCATTTACATAAGCTTTGGCGTATTTCTTTGTATAAATTCTCATACAGCATTGGTGTGTTGTAATGATGAAAGTTCTGGCATTAAAATCAAAAACATACTTGTATAACTTCCATTTCAAATGCTATATATTTTGTATACTGGATAGTAATATTAGGTTCTTCTGCAGGCAAAACTTACCGGATTCGTGTGAGCAATGTTGGAATATCAACTAGTTTGAACTTCAGAATTCAGAACCATAACCTGCTTTTAGCAGAAACTGAGGGTTCATATACAGTACAGCAGAATTATACGAGCTTAGATATTCACGTGGGTCAATCATACTCGTTTTTAGTAACCATGGATCAAAATGCAAGTAGTGATTACTACATTGTTGCTAGTGCTAGATTTGTGAATGAAACGGTGTGGCAAAGAGTAACTGGTGTTGGTATCTTGCATTATACGAACTCTAAAGGGAAGGCATCCGGTCCTCTTCCAGACCCACCACAAGACCAATATGACAAAACCTTCTCGATGAACCAGGCGAGATCAATCAGGTCGGTTGCCCTTTGCTCATTTTCATGTTGCAACTTAAAACTTTTCAATATTTACTCCCTTCAACTATTAAAACAGTTAAGCATTGACGTTCGAAGATATCTATTACATTAAATATGTACATATCACTAGGTTCTATTCGCAATGATGATGGTGGAGATTGAATATACTTTTTCATCATCAAATGTATATGAGTTTCTCATTATAACTGCAAATTCTGAACATGTGGGATCTTTTTTTCTCTTTTTCCTTCCGATGTCTTTTGCTCTCTGGTCAGTTTTTTGGGTGTTTTTCACCATGCAGGTGGAATGTGTCTGCCAGTGGTGCTCGCCCAAACCCTCAAGGCTCTTTTAGATATGGTTCGATTAATGTGACTCAGGTGTATGTGCTCAAAAACAAACCGCCAGTAATGATTGACGGGAAGCGGCGGACTACACTTAGTGGGGTTTCCTTTGTCAATCCCACTACACCAATTAGGCTTGCAGACCAATATAAATTGAAGGGTGTGTACAAGCTCAATTTTCCAACTAGGCCACTTGCAGGTCCACCTCGGATGGAAACATCTGTAATCAATGGTACTTATAGGGGATTTATGGAAGTTATATTGCAGAACAATGACACCAAAGTGCAAACTTATCACATGAATGGATATGCATTTTTTGTGGTGGGGTATGATATGACTTCTTTCAGCATTCAATATATCTTTAATCAGAATGCGAGACATTGTTTTCCCATATTGTGATTAACCACTTCGAATAATTGAATTACAGAATGGACTATGGTGAGTGGACTGAAAATAGCAGGGGCACATACAACAAATGGGACGGAATTGCTCGGACTACGGCCCAGGTACTTTTTCTAAATTTTGTTTTAATGACGTCACTTTCTGCTATTCTGCAATCATTTCTCACAAAATTAAGCTGACTTATTTTCACATTGAAACCATGAAAATACAATCATGGAAAATCAAACACTAAAAATTTGAATAAAATAAATCATGACTGTTGTTAAGTCAACTTTTATAGCCCTTGTTTGGTTGCTATTATTTTAAAAAAAAAAAAAACCAATGTTTTGAATAGTGATTTTTAGGAGACTGTGTGGTTAGAAAGTAGAGAAAAATTTAGGATTTATGTACAGAATATTTTATTGTGTGAATGTGTGGTTGAAAATGAGTATGTAGAAAAAAAATATTGGTTGTCAAACAGGGGCATAGTTTTGCATCAAGTTTTCTAGCTGTTTAAGGCCTGTTTGTCGTCGGGATTTTTTAAAAGCCAAAAGTTTTCTCTGATATTGAGAATCTGTTTTTGGACATGTTTAGATAATTTTTTGGATGTGTTTTGTCTTGTTAAAAGCGCTTTTAGAGGCTTCTGAAAAAAGCTAAAGAAAAAGCAAAAGCTATCCAAATAGGTCCTTAAAAGCCTCGGAAGAAAGCGTGTGCATTTTCTTCTCCTTTGTAGACAATGAGATATTTGTTGTATCTTGCCATTCTTACCTAAAATAGAAGAAGCCGTTCACTTAAATATGGGTAAAAAAAGGTTGTGGTTCTTAAAAGTAGTTCTACTGCAGCTCTTTGAACACAAGTGATGTTTGCAACTGAAGTTGTTGCCTTGAAAACATATCATGTTTTACAAGAGCAAGTTGAAAATTGTGAGTATCTAGTTCGAGTGAACAATGAACTGAACTCTTATGTTATATATTGGCAACATATAACACTTTATGGGCATGTTTGGTGCATGGTACTGGACAATACTAGATAGGACAATATGCAAGAATTTAACTTGTTTTTCTTACAAGATTCCTGGTATTGTTTTCTTATTATTGTTTTTCAGAAGTTGCAACTGTATCCTCATTTTTCATCCATTGTGTAGGTTTACCCCGGGGCATGGACTGCAATCTTGATCTCACTGGACAATGTCGGAGTTTGGAACATCAGGACTGAGAACCTCGACTCATGGTATCTAGGCCAAGAAACTTACATCAGGGTTGTCAATCCAGAGCCCAATAACAAAACCGAATTTCCAATGCCAGATAATGCCCTGTTGTGCGGTGCACTTCACAAATTGCAAAAGTACATATTTGAACATCACTGCCATCTGAAATTCTGAATTTGCATTTTAATTGCTTGTTAGTGCAGTTTTTACTAATTTTTACCTCATTTTTCCTTTTTCGCTTATAGGCCACAAGATATATCTTTTGCTACTTCAATTGGGAGCAATGGATCAAAATTGTTACTCGGTTCACTGCTGATGGTATCTGCACTTATTTCGACGTTCCATTAAGAACTTAGTATGTGATGCCGGCTATATTTTGCTTATGAGGATTGTACTTGTAGTCGTGTTAATATGAATCTTGTAAGTCACATTCACCTTTATTTTTTATTTCCGGATGTAATGCGTCTCGGATCGCTAATTAATTAATTGGAATTCACCATTCTTTTAATATTTTAACTTAAATATAATGAAGACAATTCATCAGTTTTTCTTAGTTCCAGCAGAATATCAGACGCTGATATTTCCTTGAATGAACAAAGCATAGGTGTGCTGTACTTGTTTTCATGTTCTTGAACTTGGTCGGTACTGTATATACACGCACGTACAAACACACATGTTGGACGCTATTAGACAATTCAAGGAAGAAAAAGAATATAACATGTATATTGTTTCTTGTATTGTATCCATAGCAATTAACATGTTCAACTGCAAAAGGCATATCGGCATATCATTTATTTAGAGCTTGTTTGAGGTGGCTATCAGACAAATTTTTTTTTTCATTATTATTTTTTTATCAATGTTGACTTTTTGAAATGAAATACTAAAGTTCAATAGTGCAGAGTTGCATTGGTACACAGATATAATTTTCCAAACTATCATAGGCGAACTGATAACTTCCCAAACTAAAGAATATACTCTAGAATAACTTGGAATATTTTAGAGGTTACAGTTTTAAAGCATCTCTAAGAGACTCTTTATTTTTAAAGAGCATATTCTATCATTTGGAGAACGTCCATTAATATAGAGAGTTAAAAATTTGAAGTACTTCAATAATCTCTTTATATTTAACACTTAATTTTACTATTCCCAAAAAATATTTATTCTTTTTCTTTATCTTTTATTTTAACTAGTTTTTCTTTAAATTATTTTATTATTTTCCTACATTGAAAATTGAAACACTTTGAATGCATTTAATTATAAAGAGTCAAACTCACTCTCTAAATTAAAATGTTAATTTGAAAAGTTTCTTGGAACGTGATTTTAAATGCTGGATCTTTAAAATAGAGAGCATCTCATATTTAAAGAATCTCTTGAAGATGCTCTTAGTTGATAACATCATATTTGGTATTGTGATATTCATCCATTTTAAAAGAATGTTTTCTATATCAAAAGCTTGGATTTTTACAACACATAATTGTCAATTAATATTGTTAATCAANAAAAAAAAAAGGAAAAAAGAAAGTAAAATTAAATTAAATCATAAATATTTTAGAAGTTCATTACAAAATATTAAAATAATTTTAAAAAATGTACTAAGTAATAGAGAAAAGAACAATTAGTGATAGATTCAGAGATAGAATGTCTTGCAAAAGTTATTAAAAAATAGAAATAAGTTGAAACTAATAAAAATAAAATAATTGAATAACCATGCATGGAAGTATTACAATATTACAACATTGTGACAGAATTTAATCACAATTCAGATTAATTATAATAATAACTATCTGTGTTCGAATACGACATGCGCGTCTTTCTTTTTTGATACATTTTGCAACCTTACCATGAGTTTATTATTATTATTTTTTTTAAAAAAATCATTTTAGGTGATTCATTTTGTTAATAATAATAATAATAAAAAATAGTATTAACTTATTAATGAAATTAAATCTGATTCTTACTTAAGGGAACAATAATAATAAATTTACGTGTGGAGAGGCGTGAGTATCATGTAAAACTTAACGGACTATAATCCATATATCTCAGTCATTTGTTCATTATCTTAGAGCATTTCAAAAAGACTTCTAAATATAAAACACTCTTTATTTTAAATAATTAATGTTTAAAAATAAGTTCTAAAAGACTTTTTTTTTAAAAAAAAATGAAGAGAGATTCACTCTCTATTCTTAATATATAATGATTGATTTAATAAGTCACATGTTTTGATACTCTATTTTTTAAATTGTTCAAATTACGTTTAAATTGATTGATTATTGGCATATAAAAAATTACGTTAAGAGTGTGTTTGATTGACATGAAAATTATATGAAAACATTTTCCTTATTTTGAGGGAAAAAAAACTTACTCCCCCAAAGAAAATATTTTTCTTAAAAATAAGGAAAATTATGTAAATTTTTAAAAGTCGAAAAATATTTTTCATACAAAAAAATAGCAATCAAATATTTTAAAGTAGAAATTTGAATAAAAAATTGATATTTCCCATAAAAAAATAAATGCAATCAATGAGTAAAATATGAAAAAAATCCATAAATGTTTTGAAACGCCGCGTGCAGATACCAACCAATCATCTTCTTCAAAGGATGTGCTCTTTTTTACAACTTCTTGTTCTCTGTCTTCGTCTTCAACCGCAAACTTGAGAGCAAAAATGGCTCTCTCTACAATCTCCTTCTTACCTACAAAATCCATCGATATCATCTCCTCTTTATCTTTCGGTAACCGTAACAGAACCCTGAGTTCTTTCCAGCTTTCTTCAAAGCCCTTTGCTGTAATATGTCAGTTGGAGGCTCAAAATGGGAAACTGTTAAAGGTAAAATTATCACTTTTTACTACAAGTTTTTAGATAATTTAGCAGCTGTTTTATCTGAGATTAACACTTAGATAGAAATGGAAATATAGAACTAAAGAATTGGAGAAGATTGGTTTCAACTGCATTGGCTGCTGCTGTGATTGGTTTTAGCTGTGATATGTCTGATCTGGCTGAGCTCAATAAGTATGAAGCAGAAACCTGAGGTGAATTCGGGATTGGATCAGCAGCTCAATTTGGTTCTGCTGACCTCAAGTGAGTTCTGTTCAAGAAATTTGTATCTTTCTCGCATTTCTGGGTTTTGGGAAAATTTAAATTTTGTGTTTGTAATTGTGCAGGAAAGCAGTTCACGTGAACTGGAATTTCAGGTAATTCTTCCCCTCATAGCACAGGGAAAGCTCGGACAGTATCCACAATTGTACAATTAAATTAAGGTTTAAATTGAAATAGACAATATCTTTGATATGCAGTATTGAATATGACTAGTACAATAGACATGAGTTTACCTTATTTTTCTTCATTAATACTATCGCATGAAATCTATGTTGGGATGTTACTTGTCCCTTGGGCCTTAGTCCAAACTACGGCTCACGTAACGGGGAGGGCTCATTTACTCGCAACCAATTTCATGCTACCAAGGTGGAGTCCGAGGAATTGGCCGTAAGACTTCTATATGGAAGGTCTGAGGTTCAATTCCATGGATGTCAGCTTGGTAGTGTGAAATCGGCAGCGCATAAATGATAGTGTGAGCCATAGTGTGAAGCAAGGCCAAATATAAAAAAATGGTGTCCCAACAATCTACTCTATCAAACATGCCATGTAAGCATCCAGGCTCATGAACCACGATGATTTCACACACGGTGTGGTATGAGCTAATCAGTGAAGCAATTTCATGAAAATTCCAAAGTCATTGAATGATTTCTACTTCG
>CAIGRB010121279.1:0-13587 GCA_903798255.1 Fraxinus quadrangulata
TGAAGTAGTAGACAAAATTAGTAGGTTCAACGAGACATCCCAAGTAAGTTGGTAGCACAATTTATTAAAAATAATCAAAATAGTAAACAACAATCCAGACATAATACAAGCCAAAGGCTGATAAAATGTCCTAGCTAAATCTATAGTAACTACAAATCGAAATATCTTGGTTACCCAAACAAGAGTTAAAAGAGGAGCAAGTAGGCAACCACATCAACGCTCAGATGGACATGAACGTGTGGCTGACGAATCGAAAACCAAGTTACGTTCTAGAAAAATGTGTGAAACTCTGAAGTGCAAAAGTAGAACAGGCGTAGAAGTTTTGACCACTTATATTTCAAGTCGCATGAAGCCTCTATCAAATGGCCCTGAGAAGCTGCACAACATAGGTCAAGTCACTTTCCAACCATAGTGTGCTATCCCAAATCCCATGCCCTTCTGACCGCCTCAGTAACTGTCATAATCTCCGCCTTAAAAGCCCATTTGAAACCAATTGGAGTGGCAAAGCACCCTTGCACAATGCCCCTACAATTTTGGAATACACCTCTATTTCCTCTCTGACCCCGGGCTTCCACATGCTGCTCCATTTGCATTCAATTTTTCCTAGCCACAGAAAGGAGGCCTCCATTGAACTTGTTTAATTCTTAGAGCTTGCCGTGGCCGAACCGTAATCTGGAATCTCTTGAGAATATGTAGCCCCGCCTGAGAGTTAAATATTGAACCTTTATCCACCAAATTTTCTTCTCGAGCCTCATTGTAGACAAATAATTGGACCTATGATGAAGATTGAATGTGTAGCTGGTTTCAATTTAATTTATGCAATTTTTATCCGTGTTTTATATTTCATTTATAATTAGGAGTGTTACAACTATATTTTAGTTGTTATTTCTTTAGTGTATAAATTCTTCTTTTTATTTTTCATAATTATATTGATTTAATTTTTATCATTATCTTGATGAAATTTTCATCATTACTTTAAATAAAGGGCGTAAGCCTTAATGGAAATTAGCTTTTGTTGAAATAAAATTCAGTGAGAAATTTTCTCCCAATATTGGATTTCTTTCAATTTGCTAAAAAAATGGATTTCTTTCAATTTGTTAGTCCTAAATCCGTATTCATTACAATCAACTATTTTGAGATCAAGATCAAGAACTAGATATTCTTAGCGAAGAATAAATGAAACTATGATTCCTAAATTCACAGAATTCTATGTGAATCAAGGTGTTTTTAGGTCTTTCTTTATGTTCGTTGTTTTTGATAGAAATTAGTTGTTGTTCAAGAAATACAATGGCACAAGTTTAATCTTGGGACAAAACTCTTTATGTTCCTTTTAATCTTGATGCGGAAGAATCTTTGAATTTGGACGATGACGACTACAAGTGCCCTCTAATCTCCGATGATATGCTTGATGTTGAGATATCGAAAAAGTGATCAAACAAAATCAAGGTTAAGCAAAGGTATAATTTAGCTGCCTGCTGTGGAGAAAGAATTGAATTTGTGATTGAAAATAGGCAAATTGACGTTCTACGATTTAATAGAGGGAGAATTGAGCACTCTGTGGAATTTGGCTTGTCTACCCATCACCTGGATATGAGTAAGGCGTGGTGCCATCAAATGTGGGCCTTGCCTACCCATCACCTGGATATGAGAATCAATAAACCAAAATTAGTTGGAGTTCATGGGCCTACTATAACCCACATGTTGAAGAAAACCTGCTTCTCCAAATGAGGCCTAATATGTAATTTGACATAAGCAACAGTGGTTATACTATATTTCAAGGTGTGAATAAATGAGTTTCGATGGTTTTCTTTATTCATTTTAACTTTTGCTTGAATTTATTAAATAGATTATTTTTGTCACAAAGAATTGGATGAAGAACACGGTACAAAATTCGAGGACGAATCTTTTATTTAATATTATCTTTAGTAAATAAATTAGGAGTTCCATTTCAAATAGGGCTTTTTGGTTTTCGTTATTATCTTGATGTAATTTTCGTCATTATATCGATGAATTTTTTTGTCAATTTCTTGATAGAATTATCTTATTAAATAACTATAAACCTTAATGGCAATTTCTTTTGATGAAATAAGCCCGTGTTTGGATTCTATTAAAATGTGTTTTTAGGGAAAAATGTATTTGAAATAGTAATTTTTTGGAAGGATGCGTGGTTAAAAAAGAAAAAACTTGATTTTACGTGTAATACTATTTTATTCGAGAATGTGTGGTTAAAAAAAGGATAGATAAAATGGAGCCCAAACTAGGACAAAATTCAATGAGAAATTTTCTCCCATTATTAGATTTCTTCCATTTTGTTAGTCCTCAATGGTATTATTATAATCAACGATTTTGTTGTCAAGATCAAAAATTCGGTATTCTTTGTGAAGAATCAACGAATATTTAATTCCTAAATTCGTGGTATTATTTGTGAATAAACATATTTTTAGGTCAGTCTTTTTGTTCGTCATATATATATCGCTATACGATGCATCACCCTGCCTTATTGGAGTCAAAAGACTCAAAACATCCTCGAACACTGCCTGAATACGAGCCTACAGTATACTCCAAAAGCAGAAGCTATAACCCCTTTTAAATGACCCTAAGCTGTTCGCCAAACCACTTCCACACCTTATGCACCAAGTTTTGTAAGGTTCCAGAACAAGTCCACCCAATTTCTGAAAATCTCACTAACAATACTCCAAATTCACATTGCAGGAAAAGATGGTCGATGGTTTCCAGGCATCGTTGCAAAGTGGACATTTAATGCTAACTGAATAATGTGTTTGCACAAGATTTCATCTACGACGGGCGACCACCACGTAAAATTTTCTGAAGGGGAAAAGAAGTAGATGGAATGAATTTATTCCAAATTTGCTTACTGAGCTCTATCAGGTAGCCCCTAAGAGAGGACATATTGATATGCATTGTAACACCACATTTTCTTAGTCAGAATTTACTTAAAACTCCACTCAAAAACATTATTTTAGGCCGATACACCCAATTCCTGGGTAAATGTATCGAAGTTAAGGGTATACTTGTTTTGCTGGTCGGGTAAGTACCAAAAATAACTTCATTTACAAAACAAATGTTAATTTTGACATAAAACATGGTTTATACATTAAAGGAAGATCATAACGGAAGCTTTTAGGTCAATGAACGATGCGAAAATCATACAATACATTAGTTACATAACATATTCGTCGCCATTACAAGAATGAAATTATAAAACAATTAATCTTTTCTTTCTAACATATAACTCTTGCAAAATATTACTTTTACCATAAATGTCCAATGAAACTCCTCAACATCAAGCATCCAAAAAGATAGGAGTTTAAGTTAGGAAAGACCAAATTAATGGTTTAATAGGGTCTCTTTGCATAAGACATTTCTTAGCATCAACGGGTCACGCAACACGCGCAAGATCGACTTTTCAACAAATGTTGTATAACTATTGTGTTTTTAATGAAATAAAGATTATGATTTTTACCTAATACATTGACCTAAAACTTCCGCTATTCTTTTGCTTTCATAAAGAGTACGATTTTAATCGTTTTCTTTAAATGAGGACTGAAATATAATAAACCTGTGCTACACACTTACCTTCATTGGCCAATATTCATTGTTGGACGGGCTCGCACAAGGCTAGGAATTGAGATACAACAAGTAGATTTAACATGAAGTTGAATATATGAATGAAACCAAAGCATATGTTAATACGAAATAAATATTATGACAGAATAAAAATTATTATCACACAACTATTTACACATTCATTAACTAAAATAATGATATAGATGATCATAAAATAAGTAACAACTCGATGACAAACTGAATATAAATGTTGTATATAAAATATCACACTTTATACTCTCAGTTACACTGAAATAAGATGAGTAAGTTAAGAAATATCAAGAGTTAATGGAACTCAACCTATTGGAAAAAAAAAAAATAATAATAATAATAATAATATGAAAATGAGATGTCGTAAAGAGGAATCACTTGGAGACTGGGGAGTGTGGCTCAAAGGTTGGATGGGAACGCAGAAGCTACAAGAAAGCAATCATGGATAGGAGATGGGGAAGGTGTAGGAGAGGAATTTTGTACTCTTGCTTTATTTCTCCTCAGAGACGTAACTTCTTTTTAGTTTAGCAAAAGATTATCTTTTAAATTGTCAAGTGCAAAAAAATTGTTCGCCAAATATTCAAATGCTTTAATTGTCTTTTGATAAAATAAAATTTAGTTAGAAATTTCTCCCAATATTTAATTTCTTCCAATTTGTCAGTCCTGAATCGAAATTCGTCATAATCAACGATTTTGCGGTCAAGATCAAGAACTCAATAGTCTTTGCGATGAATCATCGAATATCTAATTCCTGAGGTATTCTTTGTGAATGAACTTACTTTTAGTTCTTTTTTTTTTTTGTTCGTCATTTATTAATCGCATCGTGATGCACAACCTGCCTTATTGGAGTTAAAACATCTTCAAACACTGCCTGGTTTTGAGCCTACCTATACTTCGAAATAGAAGCTATAACCCATTTTCAATGACCCTGTGCTGTTCGCCAAACGTACACTTCCACGGCTTCTGCACCAAGCTTTATTCTGTAAGGTTCCAGAACAAGTCCACCCAATTTCTGAAAATGTCACCAACAATAATCCAAATTTCAGGCCAAAATTCACATTGTAGGCAGAGATGAACGATTGTTTCCAGGCGTCATTGCAAAATGGACATTGTAATGCTAACTGAATTCCGTTTTTGCACAAGATTTCATCTAGGATGGGCGACGACCAAGTAAAATTCTCCAAAGGAGAAAAGATAGATGAAATGAATTTATTCCAAATTAGTCAGTTAGCCCTAAGAGAGAAAATACTGATACTCATTGTAACACCACATTTTCTTAGTATGAATTTACTTAAAACTCCACTCCAAAACTTTATTTTAAGGCTGATACACCCAATTTGTGGGTTCACGTATCGAATTAAGGTTTTACTTATTTTGCAGGTAAGGTTAGTACCAAAAATAAGTTCACTTTCAAACCAAATAAACATAAAACATAATTTATACATTAAACTCTCTCTCGTCCCGAGAATGATTAGGTGCTCAACACACAAGCAAACAAAAATAGAAATCAATTAATTATATAACTTGTCATATTCGCCTCAAGTTTTAAAACTGCTTGAACAATTTATAAAAGGCTTCTAAGCCATGCTTCAAAACATATTTTTACTTATTCAGTGCTTGATTGACATGTGTGTGCATAGTTAATCATCATAAACTCTTGTGCGATGCACATCCCTAAACTTAATATTCGATCTCTTATTAATGGTGTTTATTCTAAGGTTTCTTTCACAATGTCCTCATGCATTCCCCACTCAAATTTGATTAAATTTATCCCATTCAAGTAACTATCTCGATCTGTGATGATTCTTCCTAGATATGAGTGGCACATCCTTCGAGCTTAGCTAGAAAAATCAACCTCAATAGACTTCTAGACCCTCTAATTAAGTGTTCAAAGCTTAGCTAGGAAGTGAAACACTTTTCTTAATTGCAACTGCTTACAGCCCGTTGGAATGTGATGCCATATGTGACATTTACTTCTAACACTTTGGGCTATGATGAAAAGGGCTAAGCCCAAATTGCTGGAAATGTTAATATCTTAGTCATTGCCCAATAACTCACAAATGATCCGAGCCCAAAACCCGAGCCCAAGTGAAACTGACCCAGCTGCTCGGAACCGTTGGATGATTTTCAAATCTACAGTGCTGGTCTACTATTTTATATACCAGCTGAAGCGTTATTCCGTGAGTTGGTTTTCATTCTATTTCTGTTCGAAACTTCTGGGTCTTCTTCCCAATTTTGCTCGTTCGTCTTCTTTATGATTTTTCTCTACTTTGTGTAAACCTAAAATTTCTAGTTTTAGGTGGAATCCGAGTGTTTAGTCTTTGTAATTCTTCACTTCTAGATTCTGAGAAAGGGGATCAGTGTATTGATTCCTAGGGTTCATTGTAATAGCTTGTTTGGGCTTTTCTTGAGGGTTCTCTGGTTTTTTGTTGGCTGTTTCATTTGTGTACAGACGGCTACAATGTGATAATTTTCGGGCCCTATAATTTCTAATATACTACTTGGTGTGGTTGATAATTTGGGTTTCCGTTTTGCTTCCGTTGTTGTAATTGTTGATTCTTGAGGCTCCATCTCTTACACAGCCTAACATATAAATAAATAAATAAATAAGACATTGTCTCATTTTCTCATTATTTATTTATTTTTTATTATAATTATTTATTTTTATTGTTTTGTATTTTCTCTCACTTATAGGTAGCAATTTAGTTTATTCGTTGATAACACTACACCAATCCATTTCTTCCTATTGTTTCTTTTCCCTACACTCTAAGGTAGATAGCATCACTTAAACATCGATATTTTATTTTGCTGATGCATGTTATTTCTTCCTGCAATTTTACCTGTTTATTCTTAGACTGGTACAATGCATTTTTTTTAAGGATGAATAGTTGGGATCAGACCCGTAGTTTATGTTTAATACCTAGGTTTTACCTGTTAAACATAAACGCTCCATACAAGTATTCGAGTCAACACATATCTCAATGGCCCCCAGTACCGGATCAACCATCCTCAAACCATCTTCTAAATTTGTTAGATGGTTGTGTTTTTAAATTTTGATATTGGTTTTAACAACTCAAGTATAAAATTCATTCAACATATTCTATTAGCCAAAAGAAATAAAATAGTAATCATCATCACTATTGTGCTCAAGATATTACAATATCATATGGATAAGTATAATTATGCATACGATAAACACCCTCCTCTAAAGCCCTGAGCTCTTAGAGAAAGTAGCTTTTATTTATTTGAATTTAATCCTAGACAAAAAAAATTAAAAAATGTTTATAAGGAAATCTACTTCTTCTGAAGGATTCGGACATAAAAAATGAGTATTTCTTTTCTGTCTCTCCTTATTCCTCTTCATGTAGACGTACGACACAAAGAAGTTTCCGACAATATGTTAGGATTTGAAGTTGGCAATTTTTTGACAAAACTATTTTTGCACTTTAAATGTCAAAGGGTGGAATAGTAAGTTAAAAGTCTTAGGGTTCAAATATGGAACAAAGGAGTAAACGTCGACGCAATTTCGCTAACCTATCGCCCAGTAATTGCTCGAGTGGTAAAAACAGAAGCTACATCGCCATCCTATTGCCTGGACTTTGCTCAAGCGAAACACTGTCACTCGCCTGCCGCTGAGCTCTCATTCGAGAGTGTTTTCCGGAAAAAACTTAATTCACGTTTTTCAAGGCTTTTATCCGGCGCTTATTACCCAAAACCTCTTTACTTTATATATGGACGCCACTCATACGAAAATGAGAGGTTGAACATTGAGAGAAACATTGTTTTGCATCCCTCATATCACTCCTATCATTCTACATCATTCATTGAGTTCAACCATTATTTTGATTTGATCATTGCTTAGAAAAACATCATCATCACATAAACTAAACATCAACACATACTTCCACAACATTTGTCATATTTCTGAAGATCAAGGAAGGTAATCGGAGTTTCTGGTCACAACAAAGAGTTCTCATTAATTTACATGAGATAGATGAATTCAGAATGCCGGTAGTTGCTGCAGGAGCACGCAATCCAGAAGGACTTTGATAATTATAGTCAAGAGGTCAGAAAGCACCAGAATTAGTCGAGTTTGTCAGTATTGTAAGTTGATTTGTTTATAGTGGAGGTAACTGGCTTAGTCCTTTAGTTTTTACTGAGTTTGGTGTCTTCATCATCAATATTAACATTATTTATTGTTTTTTTATTACAAATTGTGGCAATTCAACTCAGGATAATTGGACTGTTTGTTTGATCATCTAGAAATAATTAAAAAATGATTGTATAATTTTGTACGTAAAGTCAAACATAATCTTTAATTCTGCGTGAATACCTATCCGCTCCACTCTATATGTTAGTTGGGTCGAACCTCGTTATTTCATAATACAACCTATGTAGGGAGATAAATCCTAATAAACTAGCATGAAACACTTAACTCAGGGTGGGTAACAAACGGTGATGGATGGGCTCACAAATGGTGAGGCTCATTCCGCCTTCTTTGAAAGTATTTTAAACTTTCTTGTCCTGGCAAGTCTTATTCCGACTGATGAAAGTATTGTAACTACATGTTTTGGGTGAAGTTTACCCCATTTGTAACAATTTTTAGCTGAAATAAATAGATTGTTGAATGAAATTGCGAGATCTTCACATTATACTTTAATGATTTTGTAAATCAAATATCATCCCATCAGTTTTGAGAATTGCGAGCTCATTAACATGTGCAAAGAAGTGCAACATTTTAATGAACTCATTATGATATGTCATGCGAGTCAACAGACTTGAAAGATGAATACTAAGAAATAAGTACAATGAAAAAAAATGGCATCTATTCATTACAAAGGAAAACTGAAAGTTACAAAGGAAAATCAGTACTTCTCAAGGTTAATCAATCCCTAGAGGTTTTTAAAAGCTGGATCCTCTTGAGTGGCCTCGTCGACAACCAGAGTTTGTTTTCCCGAAAGGTAGAGGAATAATATCGTTTGATGGGGTCGTGGAAGGCTCAGTTTTGACAAGACGTGGAGGTGGAGGAATGATCGGATCGCCAACTGGGAGAGAGGGCTCAGTAAGAGACTCATCTGCATCATCTTCTAGAGCCTCGATGAAGCTTAAGTCCCATCAGGATGAAAATACTTGATGACTGTGATGCTTGGACATGGCATTCCAGCCGACATACCCGTGTTGACACGACACGACATGGTATGAAATATGCGGTGGATCCTTCAATTTTCAAGAGGGTATGACAATTATAATTAATTATGTTATTTCTAACTTTTGTTTTAATTTTGTACTTTTATCATATAAATTTATGCTATTTTTGATATGTTAAGACTTTTAGCTTGCAAAGAATGCTATATATCTATAGGTATTATTAAAAATTGTACCTCTATTATAGCAGTTTTTGAATGCTATTATACAGTACTATAAAAAAACTCTTACATAGCATTCTATTATCGTCATGGTTTTAGTATGCTTTCGTATAATCTTTTTAAATACAATAGCATTTTTTTGTTATAATTTTTGCTTTAATAACATTATTTAATTGTCATGGTTACATCTTCAATAGCATCCTTTTTTTCATCATATTTTTTTGATATTTTTGATATTTATTGAATAAAATATATCATTTTCAATAGCTTTTTTGATTGTAATGGTTACATATTAAATAGAATTCCTAATTCTTTAATTGTCAAATATAATTATTCAATAGCATTATTTTTGGGACAAAAAGTTATGAATAATAAAACCGAAAACATACATTTGTCTTGTAGAAATATACAAATGTAGTTGTTCAATAGAGAAATCTAATTATGTTTCGTTTCACATCAAATACTAATAATATTATACGCTGCAATAAATAAAATTAAATTAGAATCATCTCATTTAATTCTTCAAAAGAAAATTTCTTGAACTCTTGCAATTTGTTTGAAGAAGATATATATGTCAAACCAATTATGCATTTAAATCTGAAAATTAATAAAGTGGTACAACTTATTAGATTGTAAAAATAACGTAAAGTAAAAAATTCAAAACTCTAATTAGTAAATAAAGATATTAGCATAAAAAATTTGATCTTATTGTCTATACTATTTACTCCATTTCAACTTTGTGAAATTGCCATGCAACTATGGTATCAACACATTCCTCAATACAATTCATATCTAAAGTAGGCCCCCACAAGAATGCATCAGATTTCATAGCTACATCAACCCTTTTTCAAATAATGGTAGCATATCTAAAGTAGGCCCCCACAAGAATGCATCAGATTTCATAGCAAAATCAGAGGACCCGCAGACGCAAATATTTTGAGTTAAGGGAGCATAATCAAACTTGCAAAATGTTATGAAAAAAATTAAAGCATTCGATATTTTATTCAATGTCATCCAAAAAAAAGTTGTGAAAAAATTGTATTCTACTGCACTATTCAGTGTCTCTCTCTGTAAGTATCTCCCGTCAAATTTCAAAGCCAAAATAGAGGGCTTTGCATTTCATGTTGCTCAAAAATAAGGGAGGTAACAAAAAATGAAAAACTATCAAATTGATGGACTTGGATATCTCTATCAAATCATTTAAGACACAATCACCAAATAATATCAGAGCTCATCTACTTTAGTCCATAGAATAGTTCAAGAAAAGAAGATTTGGATCTCATAAAAAATTGAACTTTCAATGCAGTCAATTGTTGTAGTAGCTAACTAATAATAAGTAATCAAGCACTCTTGTGCTCAAGAATTATAAGCATCATGACTATTGTGCTCGGAAATATTGCAATCTCATATGGATAAGTATATAACAAAGTAATCAAAGTGGCATCAACTAACTAACATTTTGTGAATCATAAACAGTTCCAAAAAACAATATCATCATTAGCTGGCAAGATTCTCCAACTCGCATAAGCACACATATAAGAAGAAAATTATTTTTGGATTTCTCCTAATATTTTAGTTGTTCTATGACATATTTAATTTTTTAAGATTTTCAATGTCTAGAGAAATAAAAGACATCACATACAAAAAACCGAAAAAAAAAAAAAAGAAGTTGCACCTCAAAATATGAAGTACACATTGTCCCTAATGTGAGCAATAAGTAAACATAAGAATGTTAGCAATGCTCCGGTCTCACAGCACTCGATCATTTGTCCTATTATAGTGATATTTTGCTTATTCTATAGAAAGTTTTCATCGCACCTAAAAAGAAATATGAAAAATAAGTACCAAGTCAATCACATTCTATTTTAGGCTAATTTAATTTTGAATGATTATGTAACCTAGTTAATGACCTTAAATTAGACCTATATTAAAATCAAAAACTCAACTTTTTAATTTTTTGAATTATCATTTATTTATTTATATTTTTCATATTTTTATCATCAATTTTTAATTTTTTTGTTAATTTACTTTTCCTCATCATTATTATTATTATTATTTAAAAATGCACATACAAACCTACTTTAAATGAATATAGCATAACTAATGCAAAAGAATAAGAAAATGATACAAAGTTGGGTAGCCCCAATAATTGCTAGGTTGAATTTTGACGCCGAACAGAATAATGATTATTCTGCAAGCAATTGTTATCAAGAAATTCACAGGGAAGAACACAAGAATAACGTCGAAAAAAAAACACAGAGAAAACGTCTCTGAAATTTAAGAAATCTTATAATATTCAATCCCCGAAAATAAGTCCACAAGCCGGACTTTATAGCAAAAAAATCCGAATTTTACCAAAAATGGCAAAATTTTAAAAATCACGATAAAATAGAATAAGGAATAAAATAAGGATTCTGCAAAAAATCTAGCCCAAATCGAGTTAGAAATCATCTCCAAACATGCAATCGAANGCACACACCGAGCGAAGCTGGATGACCACGACGTTCGCGCCGAAACAAGCTTTCCGGATTGTGGTCATAATCGCGATTCCGATAACCGTAGCCAAAGTTATGACCAAATTACCGAAACACGTCACAATCACCAAAATTACCCGATCACTTGCCATTCTTGCGCCGATCTACCAACTCGTGATACTTTAGAGCCATTAACGTGTTATTTGACAACTCAGCGTCTGACTCGAACCATCCTGCATCAAATTTGCACTATGTTTCATATTTTTCCAAATTTTAAATTCAGTTGTAAAAAAGTATAACTTATCTATATCACCGGACTGGAACTCAAGTATGGATATTTCAATTTCTTCATCGACTTTAATTACATAATCAACTAGCAAATAAAGAAGTTGAAGATTGCATGATAATTGGAACTCTATTGAATGCCAGTGCTTCGTTTTCCTCCTCATTCTCTATATGCACTTCTTTCGTTGTTTTCTCAGGTTGAACTATCAGCCTATTATCCAAGTCTCAAAAAATTGCACAAGAAAGATATCATCCGAAGTCTCTCTTTCTTGCTGATAGTTGTTGGTAATATCACTATGTTGATTGTCCAACAATATGAAATTTGGTACTGCTCTTGTAATGTTTGCAAGTATAGATTGTACTACAAGCATGGATCATCCAAACTTATCTATGCTCTCAAACTTTAATTCATTGCGTGGCGAAGCAATTCCTCAAAAAACATGTCTTTTTTATCAATTATGCATGTAGACCATTCTGGAGTTCATCTGTGGCCAATAACATGCAATTCTCGGTATAATGCGCATGCCCACATTTTTTACAGGATGGACTCATCTAAACCGCATTCACACCCTGTACATGGAAGCCCAATAGAGGTGATTCTCATCATTCTCCCAAGAGCAAGTCATGCTTACTAACAATCGATGGAAAAATAAATCCCATATACCAGTCACCCCCTCATCAACTTTGGCATGTGGATCATATCCAACCATATTAAATCGTCTCATGATGAAGACATTTCCTACAAGCACGTCAACGTCATCGATGTCGGGATCTCTCATATATTTTTTTGGCATGCTTCTTTTCATTCCTTGAAAGACCATGAAACTAAGAAAAATAAGTAGATCGCCTAAAAAGGGGAAAAATAAACAAAAAGAACAAATGACAAAATAAAAAATAAATAAACTAGAAATAATTCAAACTAGTATAAATAAACATATAGTCCTCAGATATGACATCAAAAATTTATTGTGTGATTTTTCATCGCAAGTGAATGGTAATATGTATTAAGTAATAAGATGGACCTAAAAGTTCGAATCATTGTTCTCACTAGTGTTATCTAAAATTTGATTCAACTATTTCTAATTTTTTTTTTTCAAATTAAAAATATTAAAATAGATTTTAATTGCGAACTAAAATTTTAAATCTAAGATAACAATTAGAAAGTGCGGAAGTATCAATTTAGGTTTTCTAACAATGTAGAAAACATATTAGGACTCATGATTTCACCATATTAATCCGCTTTAATCGCACCTCTAAGTTTCGATTATTAAGTTGTATTCTATAGAATTAACTAATTAAATCAATTTACGTATCTCGGGTTCAAATCAACCCTATCTAATCGAGTCAACTCACTACATCCGTTTTGTGATTAGAGTAAGCCTCAACTAAATACATTAAATTACCTAGGAATTTAATTAAATACTGCATTAATAACAAAAGTATATCTTATTGTCTTATTTTATTATGTGGCTTAAATCTATAAATTAGCCCTCGAAACATTATAAATTAATAAATCAATGAAATAGTGGCAAATTACTTCAAATACAATAAATAATAGGAGCAAAATCAACACTTGAAAGAATTAAATTCAAAAATCTTGATAATTGAAATTATATGTGCACAACTGATTTCATCTTTCGTCCCAAATATTGGATTTAGATACATCATGGAGAAGAAAATTTACAAGAAAATATTGAAGCAACGAATTTTGAAGGAAAAATAGAAAAAGTTGCTGAACTTGCATCAAGAATCACACTTTTTATGATCAAATCTTGAAAACCTTAGTTTTCTTCTTTTTTTTTCCCCCTTTATTTCTCGCTTCAAATCCTTTTTTTTTTTTTTTT
>CAIGRB010121279.1:13931-30778 GCA_903798255.1 Fraxinus quadrangulata
CCAAACCGCAGTCTGCTTGTCGCACTTGACCGCGACAAACAAACTAAATCCGTAATTTGTTTATTATGCATACCATTTTTTATTTTATTTTAACGTGTTCTTTTTTTTTTTAATTTTTTTCAATATTAAATTGCACATCAAGTTTCTGAACTTCTGCCTTGTTGATTTCGGCCCTTCAACTTTCATCTCATCAATTTTGGTCATTCAACTTTTCAACATGTCCAAGTTAGTCCATCAACTTTCGTATTATTGTGAATTGATCCCTTTTTCATCCAAATTTTCAATATTAATCTAAAACTCTCAAACCTTCCACATTGGTCCCCCAAACCTCCATAGTGATTTGAAACTTACGACTTTACTCTGATTGCTCTCTTAATACTCTTTATTGTTACTCTGCACTTCTAATAGTGTTCAATTGCTACGAACCAACTTCAAATTATCTTAAAATTAAACCTTCATTTTTTTGCCCAAAATGCCTCCAATTGTGAATTTTACCTACAATAACAATATTTACAATAAACTAAATACAAATCCGCTCAATTAGTAATTATTTATCAAATTTATTAAGTACAGATACACAATTAAAAAAAGAAACTCACTAAAATAAATACGAGTTTTCTGGACCAAGAATTGGTCGTTAAAAGCCCAATATCAGCCAATAAAGTCTTCACTGACTAGAAAATGTTGGTAGGCAATTGAGACCATCAAAAGCCAGCCAACAAAGGTTTTCACCTACCAGCATACATGCTAATTGGGAAATATAGAGAATTTTAGTTAACACATGATCAATGATGGTTTTACACCGGAATAAGATAACGATCATTGATAAACAACAACACAGTCGTTTTCTAACTTCTAATTATTTAAAATGACTCCCTTTCAAACAAAAGATGAAACGATAGGTATCACGTACATGATTTTATTGTTATGTAATTATCCATAGACACAAAATGAAATTGAGGCTGTTTGTATGAAGTGGAAAACAAGCACAAAATAGAGAATGCAGCCCTTGAGTATGTATTCCGCATCATCAAAGGGATCCTCTTCTACAGGCTGCTTGATATGTTGTACCGATATTGTTCTTCATGCTATGGTCCTTCAACAAAACTAACGAGTTTTCAGTTGATCAAGAAGCGAAAGCCAATTTGCTTATAATTTTCTACAAGAGAATGAAATTTCTGTTTCAATTCTCCTTCCTGCACTTATTTCTTACCAACGAGTCTTCAATAAATATTTCTCCAATGAGTGAACTAAAAAATAAGAGGAAATGATAGTGATTACAAAATGAAACAATATGATGAATGAACAGCTAAAAAACGAAGAGAAAATAATCACATTTTACCCAACATTTCCCTATTTAATGTAGCTCATCGACCTCTAAATCATGCCGCTTGATATCAATCTGCAGCCTTTCAATCCAAAATATAGAACTTTTCACACAAAAAAATATTTTAAGGAAAAAACCACAAAAATTTAGAAAAGGCCGACAGATTAAATATTAACAAAATGAAGCAAAATAAGAAAAACCCATAGTAGGTAACATGTAAAATTAAGGGTTTATCAAACAAAATATGAAAAACCCACATTACCACCGTCACCACTGCAACCAAGCTCCATGCCATCACTGCAGCCAAGCCTCTCAACCCACTTGTGTAGTCAAGCCTGCCAACCCAGGGCCGGTCCTGAGGCGAGGTGGATGAGGCCCGTGCCTCAAGCCCAAAACTGGAAGGGGCCTCATTTTTTGGCCTGAATTTTTTTTTTTTTTTTTTTTGTGCTTTCGGTCTGGCCAAAACCATAAGGCCTGCATTTTGGCCCATTTTTTATTATATTAAATGGTAAACGGACTGTCTTCCCCTTTCATTTCAACCCCAACTCTCCAATCGTGAATCGTAACGCCGACGACGACTGTGAGTCGTTCTTCGAGATCCAGAACCCTAACCGCACGGACGACAACAGTGAGTCGCTCTTCGAGTTCGAGAACTTTTTGAGCTCAGATTCACTCAAGGAACTTTGCGAAGCCCTTTTAAAATTGGCAGCAGCGACATGTGACGGAGCGGGAGCCCAGCCGATTGGAGCTGGCAGCGGTGCATCTGAATATTGCTTTGTTTGAATTCGCCTTCGGAGTCGAAATTCGAGTGTGGGAACGCATTTGAGAGTCGGGTTAGGGTTCGAATTCAGGAAAAGAGAAGCTTTGAAGCCATTGGTGAAGAAGAAAAGATGAGGGTTTTAGCTCTCAACCTTTTCAGTACAAGAACACGCTACACAAGTGTAAGTTGTGTAACTCTTTTCCCTTAAAAGTTACTAGTGAGACACTGAGACTGAGCGAATGGCCCAATACCCAACTCTTTGCGGATCAGTCCGCAGATGATTCGTCGAAGATGGAACAATGGGTTGTGAGATGTGACGGTGGAATTCTCAAAGGTGCGATTCCATAATTTTCGGGAAAAGTCTATTTATCAAGTAAGCAATGGCTTGCTCTAACTTGATATTGAAAATGTTTGAAGCCTTATCGGCTTATATAATTGTGGCCTAGTCGACTTATATGAATAGTTATTGTAGCCTGTAGGATCAATTGCACAGTCGAACGTAGTAATTGTATTGAAAATTTTAATTGTGAAATAATTGAGATATTGTGTTATTGTTTTGATTAATGATTTTGCCTCTAAAACAGAAAGACGAATAGTATTTAACTGATTGTTTGGACTCTTGTCGATTTTGTTACTTTATAATATAAATCTTCTATTCTTTATATTTGTTTGTTATTATACTATTCAGTTTTAAGTTAGCAATACGTTACAAAATATACTGTTGGATTTTGCATTTACGTTGATTCGGGGGGCCCAATTTTCGGAGTTTGCCTCGGGCCTCGAAAATCACAGGACCAGCCCTGTCCCAACCCATACCATAGAGAAGTCCCGATAGCCTCGCCCACTTATTATCGCAACCAAGATGATAGAGAAAAAGAGGGGCTTGAATATAAAGAGGGAGAGGGGGCGATGAAATGAGGCTAGGGATTTGGAAGCTTTAATTGAAAATAGAAGGGAAAATCAGACATGTGGATAGGAAAAGTTAAATGTTACAACACCCACCAAACATTATCTACTGTCACGGCTTACTCACCGAACTATAAACTTTTGCACTACATCACTCATTGGATGGAATTCGTTTCACTTTTTGCATGCGTAGAGGATGGAAATCAAGCAAACAGGTATAGCCAGATTTTTGCAAACTAGACAATTTTCTGTTCAGTTTTCTGCTTCATTTATGGTCGTGTTCCAGCCAATTTTTCACCAATTTTTTCACAAATTTCTCAACATACGAGCCCTGATACTATTTATTAGCGGAAACACCGAGAAATCTTGAAATCGGGTTCAATAAAACCAACAAACAAACACCAACTGAGAAGGTTCGACCCACAACCAAACCTAATTTCTAACCCACAAAGGATCAATGTGGTGGTAGTAGCAGTAGCACAAAGGGATAGAAAAAGAAGGAAGACACCAAGCAAAGCTCTCAATTGCAAGAAAGAAGGCTGCCTATCTCTTCTCTCCATTGCTCTCACACATGCACAAAACACACGGCTGTTAGAGAGGATGGATATAAGTCAAGTCCAATTGGGCCAAAGATTTGGGCCACCAATCCAAAACCACAACTAACCAAATAAATGAACCAAGACTTAAACCGAGCCAACTATATCACCACCAACCCAAACCCAAACCCAAACACTAAGCACAACTGGGGTCATCCTCAAAGTGTTGGGACACGAGCAACATTAACTTAATTAAGTTGTTTCTAGTGACCCAAACTATTTTTAGGTCGAGTCATCACTAAAGTGTCGATATAAATTATCTAACATCATTTTAAACTCATCATCCAGATTTATTGGATATTAAAATCCAACAAATTTCCACATTAATACCCAATAAACCTGCAAGCAAACAAACACAAAGTTTATACTTGCCTATTCAAGGTTACCAAATAAAATTGGAATTAATCTTACCTCATATCTCGGACCCGAAATACATACCATACCCACTCAATATACTTACCAGTTCTAAGGTTGGGAAAATTCAAGTAGAAATAAATAATTACAATCATCAATCAAAAGCATATAAATATACAATAGAGATATAGCATAGGATAATAAACTGATCTTTCGAACATGCTGAACAAAGAACATCATAATAACATCAAGTTAATCAAATAAATTGTCAACATATATACAGTAAATGCATAAACAACCCCACAAAAACATCGCACTACACTTATCCTGCCACATTTCGTGTTGCACGCACCTCAAGAACGTTTATCTCCTCTTATCGCCAACCATGCTCACTAGACTAGTCGCTAACTCATGTCAATTGGTAAACCACTATAGATCCTAAATCCATGAAATAATCCTCCGTCACTAAGAACCTATCTCAATTTAAGTAGATAATAGGTCTCTATCAAACAAAATTGATAGAAGTGTCACAATCACACTCCACCTGATCAAGGTCTTAATAGAGAGAGGATTCCAACAATGGTGATTAATATACACCCACAAATGTAAAGTAGAATAGAGAAGGCAATTCAAAGCTCGAGGAAGAAACCAAAGACGACACACTCACGTTTTCTCTCAATGGACATCAACAACACTCAACATTTAATCACCTCTCTTGTGATCCAAATATCACTCTCCACATTCCCCATACATATCGCCAATGCACCCTCGAGCATTTATACTCTACATTATCAATAGACATACTTATTACTAATGCATCGCAACCATTATGCAAAATCGACACCTTTGGCGACCACAAAGGCTAGGGCTCAGTTTAAATCGACCCATGCATCACAAGGTTACTCTGAAACCAAAGCTCAAGAATCCACAAACATTTTATCCCAAGAAGGGAAGGTAAAGGTGACATTCACAAAGAAAAGATAAGGAAGAGTTGGTTACTTCACTGCACTAACAAAAGATCATATTATCTCACAAACCAGATGGTTCACAAATATGAAGTAGAAAACGGTCACCTCATCTTTCTTCTTACTACCATTCTTTATCACACCACTCACAAAGCAAAAAGAGTATATCATAGATTTCTCACAACTGCAAAAATAGTAAACATGTTTACTCTCAATAAACATCACTCGGGTCATAACTACACCCAGTGGCAACATTCATCTCACCTCTCACCTCTTCTTTTCTCTTATTATTCTTCCTATGACAGTCTTTTTCAGCGTGTCCAAATTTATCGCAGTTAAAACGTATCTTATCTTTCGCTCTTGCCATAGACTTACATTTGCCACGAATAGTTTCATAAAAAAAATCGTTTTCCCAAATTGAAAAATCACCTTTTTGCCATTTGAAAAACCAAACTCAAAAAGTAGTCTTTTTACCAAAAAAATGCACATAACACAAAATGAATCAAACAATTACCACAAGCAAAGTACAAAAACAATTCACACAAAATAGTTGAACAAATTTTTCTAAGATCATATGCAATTATAATAGTAACGAAAAAATTTGGCAAAAAATTCACAAAGAATTCAAGGCTAATAATTAACAAATAATTTATAAGTCTAACATGTAATAGTTACCCCCCACACAGTAACCACAAATATAATGTCACCCACATGATGAGTTTTAATGTAAAAATTAAATAGACACTTGACACTTGAATGTCAAGAGCAAAATCGTCAACATTTTACCATAAGACTCGAAACAAAAAAAAGACACCAACGTAGGATCTACAACAAACCACCGTCAATAGCCAAAGGATGAGCCCTCGTGCACTTGTTGGAGTTTCTGTGCGTTGGGCTCTACGCGCCGCCACACGTGTTGTCGCCCAGCCTTTCACACCGGCCACCTGCACTACCTTGGTCTACTGAGCATGCCTTTTGTCTTCGTTCGTCAATCGGTAATCGATTTGGCTAGAAATCAAGCAAATAGGTCAGGCCAAATTTTGGGAACTAGACAGATTTCTCCTTCGTTTTCTCCATCATTTCTAGTCGTGTTCCAACTAGTGTTTCACTAATTTTTTCATAGATTTCTCAATAACACAAGCTACCTTTTGTTAGCTAAAATGCCGAGAAATCTTGAAATCAAGCTCAGTAAAACCAAAATATGAACACCAACCAAGTAGGCTCGACCCACAACTATACCTACTTGGTTAGCACAAATCTCTAACCCACAAAAGATCAAGGTGGTGGTAGTGGCAATATCACAAAGGGAGAAAAGAAAAAGGAAAGCACCAGAACACGAAGCAAAGCTCTCAATTGCAAGAATGAGGAATGCCTCTCTTTAGGTCAAGACCAATTGGGCCAAAGACTTGGGCCACCAATCCAAAGACAAACACTAACCACAACTCAGACTATCATCAAAGTGTTGGACCATAAGCAATATTAACTTAATTAAATTGCTTCTAGTGGCCTAAGCCATTTCCCAGTCGAGTCATCACCATCGTTTTAACATCACCCATATTTTTTGGATGTCAAAACCCATCAGCAAATTTTCTATTGATTGAAAAAAATTCTAACCCACAAAAGATCAAGGTGGTGGTATTAGCAATATCACAAACGGAGAGTAGAAGAAGGAAGGCACAAAAACACCAAGCAAAACTGTCAATAGGAAGAAGAAAGGTTGCCTCTATTTAGGTCAAGTCCAATTGGGCCAAAGACCTGGGCTACCAATCCAAAGCCAAACACTAACACAACTTGGACCACTTTCAAAATGTTTGACCATGAGCAATATTAACTTAATTAAATTGCTTCTAGTGGCCTAAGTTGTTTCCTGGTCGAGAAATCACTAAGATGTCGATAAAAATTATCCAACATCATTTTAACATCGCCCATATTTTTTAGGTATCAAACCCCAACAGCAAATTTTCTATTGATGGAAATTATTTCTAACCCACAAAGGAAGAAAAGGAAGGCACCAAAACAAGAAGCAAAGCTCTCAATTGCAAGAAAGAAGGTTGCCTCTCTTTAGGTAAAGTCCAATTGAGCCAAAGACTTGGGCCACCAGTCCAAAGCAAAACGCTAACCACAACTTGGACCATCTTCAAAGTGCAATATTAACTTAATGAAATTTCTTCTAGTGGCCTAAGTTGTTTCCTGATCGAGCCACTAAGATGTCAATAAAAATTATCAAACATTGTTTTAACATCGCCTAGATTTTTTGGATATCAAAACCCAACAGCAAATTTTCTATTGATGGAGAAAATTTCTAACCCACAAAGGATCAAGGTGGTGGTAATAGCAGTATCACAAAGGGAGAAAGAAGAAGGAAGGCGCCAAAACACCAAGCAAAGCTCTCAATTGCAAGAAGGAATGATGCCTCTCTTTAGGTCAAGTTCAATTGGGCCAAAGACTTGGGCCACCAATCCAAAGCCAAATACTAACTACAACTTGGACCATCTTCAAAGTGCAATCTAACTTAATTAAACTATTTCTAGTGGCCTAAGTTGTTTCCTGGTCAAGCCATCACTAAGATGTCGATAAAAATTATCCAACATTGTTTTAACATCACCTAATTTTTTTGGATATCAAAACCCAATAGCAAATTTTCTATTGATGGAGAAATTTTCTAACCCACAAAGGATCAAAGTAGTGGTAGTAGCAATATCACAAAGGGAGAGAAGAAGAAGGAAAGCACCAAAACACCAAGCAAAGTTCTCAATTACAAGAAGTAAAGTTGCCTCTCTTTAGTTCAAGTCCCGTTCCAAAGCCAAACACTAACCACAACTTGGACCATCTTCAAAGTGTTATACCATGAACAATATTACCTTAATTAAATTGCTTCTAGTGGCCTAATATGTTTCCTGGTTGAGCCATCACTAAGATATCGATGAAAGTTATCCAACATTATTTTAACATCACCCAAATTTTCTATTGATGGAGGAATTTTTTAACCCACAAAGGATCAAAGTGGTGGCAGTAGCAATATCACAAAGGGAGAGAATAAGAAGAAGGAAAGCACCAAAATACCAAGCAAAGCTCTCAATTGCAAGAAGGAAGGCTGCCTCTCTTTAGGTCAAGTCCAGTTGGGCCAAAGACTTGGGCCACCAATCTAAAGCCTAACACTAACCACAACTTAGACCATCTTCAAAGTGTTAGACCATAAGTAAATTGCTTCTAGTGGCCTAAAATGTTTCCTAATTGAGCCATCACTAAGATGTCGATAAAAATTATCCAACATCGTTTTAACATCACTAGATTTTTTGAGTATCAAAGCCAAACAACAAATTTTCTATTGATGGAGAAAAATTCTAACCGACAAATGATCATGGTGGTGGTAGTAGCAATATCACAAAGGGCGAGAAGAAAAAAGAAGGCACCAACACACCAAGCAAAGCTCTCAATTGAGAGAAGGAATGTTGCCTCTCTTTAGGTCAGGTCCAATTGGGCCAAAGACGAGCCACCAATCCAAAGCTAAACACTAACCACAACTTGGACCGTCTTCAAAGTGTTGGATCATGAGCAATATTAACTTAATTAAATTGCTTCTAGTGGCCTAAGTTGTTTCATGGTCGAGTCATCACTAAGATGCATATAAAAATTATCCAACATGGTTTTAACATCACCCAGATTTTTGGGTATCAAAACCCAACAACAATTTTCTATTGATGGAGAAATTTTATCTGTTCTTCAATGAATTTTGATTAGATATTTTGTTTTGATGACCATAAGTAGACAAGGAAATTTTGGTTTTGACATTGATACAATTTCGTAATGAAAATTTCAACTAGTCATCTTCTTGGGAGCATTATTTATATTTTACAGTGTGATATATTTACTTTATGAGTTTTCTCTTTCTTTTTGGTTGGTCATCTTCTTGTTGTGCGTACACACGTTAAGTTTATGTTAATTAAAGATCTATGTTTTAGGCATCTTAAGATAATATTTGGAGCATTTTTTATACGTTGTTGTAGCTAAGATCATTATGTACACCGGGATATCCCAAGCAAAGTTGTCAGCTCTATTTTTGCACCATCATCATTTACTCGCTTCAACAATTTATTTAAAATAATCAAAAATGGTAAACAATCACTCGAATATAATACAAGCCACATACTAATAAAATGTCCCAGCTAAATATATGAAGTTTAGTGAACCAATTTGGGGACTAAACACTTTTGAAAGTTGAGACAGACCAATTTCGAGTAATAATGAAGTTTTGGGGGCCAACTCGATAGATTTGGAAGTTCCGCGGACCAAATTGAAATCTAGAATGAAAAATAACCAAAAGTTGACGAAAAACTTGAAGGGACCAAGTCTGCACGAACAAATTGAATTGGGGACAAACTTGAACTAGATTGGGAAAAAATAAATAAATAAAATCGACGTTGATCACAGTCCACAGAGAGGCATCCCACTCGATTTTAGGGTTTTTTTTTTTTTTTAAATTAGTTTTTCTTGTTTCGTTTTGACTCCTTTTCGAAACAAAACTCCAAAAATTCTTCAACTCTTATAAATAGAGATTGCTTAGGTCATAAAAATGGTGATACTATAAAATATAGAGAAAATTAGAGCAAAAGAGAAAGAAAACTCGAGAAAATATTCAAGAAATTAGAATTTCAAATTCTTGGCTTGGAGAAAGAATTCTGGAGTTGCAAGACCATCCAATTTTCATCTCTAAACAATGAAAATTCGATGATGTACTCAATTGGTTTTTTTGTATTTTTCTTTCAAAATCATGTGTAACTAATATGATTGTAGGACGAACGATATAATGTATTTATGAGACTTCAATTTTAATTCCCAATATTCTTGATTTTTTTTTGTCGTTAATAAAATTTTATAAAGATCAAAGTTATGAACAAATACTTCCTGACATACCCGGGCTTACAAACTTCGAAGATGCACATGTCCAGATATGATAAATAGTGCTTTCCAACACAACTTTCTTGGCCTTACATTGCCAAGATGTTGCATGCCCTTCCTTCTCGATCCATTTCAAAGCACTTGGTATTGTAGACATGGCTCTAGTGATCTCGAGCCAATCTCTTATCTGTCCCCAAATTTCCATGCTCATGCTACATTGAAAGAAAAGGTGCTGGCCTAATTCGGTTGCAGCTTGACAAAACACGCATCTGTTGTCGATCTCCATGTGTTGTAGTTGACTTTGGTAAGGAGCTTAGTTTTGCACTGAGCCATAGGATAAAGGAATGTTTTAGAGTAATGCATGAGCTCCAAACAACCTTTGCCCAAATAGTTGGTATTCCCTTCGGTCGAAAATAATCATAAGTTTTAGCAATGCTTATATTGTCCCCATAGATCCAATATGAAAATTTTTGGCAGGTAGCATGATTTGATCCTTCAGTATCCTTAAAGCACTTCGCAATGGACAATATCTTTTTGAGTAATGGTAAATCATCATTCTTGGATGACCATTCCCATATTGATGCCGCTCTAAGATACACATGATTGACCCACCTTATCTAAAGTGCATCTTTCTTGGCATGTATGTTACACAGAGACTTGGCTAGTAGTGCATTATTCCAACATTTAACGTCTCTAAATCCTAATCCTCCCTAGGTTTTGGGAAGATAAACATCAGACCATGCAGCTAGCGGTTTTTTCGAATTCCAAAAGCATTCAACTCTTTGTAAAACCGATCTCACCAATTCAGCCGTGCCACCATAAGATAATAAAGTGCTTGTTCAAACATGTATGTATGGGGCGATTTTATCCAAAAAAATGATTATAGTGGCTAACTTTCAATTTTTCTGTAACTAATGGAATTCCAAATATCTGAACATAAAACCTCTCAGCAAGTTCACTAACTATTGGATGTCATCAAAGTCTTGGCCTTGAATTCCAGCCATGCATATGTTGGATTTATTCGCATTCATTTGAAGTCCCGAACAATCTTCAAAATTGGTCAAACAATATATCATTATGCGCACCGAAATAATGTCAATTCTAGCAAACAACATGAAATCATCCGCGAAAGCCAAATGTGTGATTTTCAAGAGCCCATACTTCGGATGATAATTAAATTCAGTATTGTTTGTAGCCGATTTCAAAGATCTTGAAAAATATTTGGGACAGATCGCGAATAAGAATGGTGATAAGGGATCGCCTAGCTGAGACCCCTTTTACCTTTGAAAAACTCGTGGGTTTTGCCATTAATTGTAATTGAGAATGAGGGAGATTGAGATGCACGCCATCATCCATTTAATAAATCTTTGTAGAAATCCTAGTCCTTCCTAAACTAATTTCAAAAATTCCCCAAGTGACAGAATCATATGCCTTTCAAAGATCTATTTTGAGGAAGCATCGCGGCAATACTCATTTTCTATTGTATTACCTTGATAGTTCCTATGCAAGATGTACATTTTGAACCAAGCTCCTTCCCTCCACAGAGGCTTTCTGCAATTGGTCAATGATGGAACCAAAAATAGGTGTTAATATGTTAGACAAGATTTTTGTAATCACGTTATAAACGACATTGTAGCATGAAATAGGCCTGAAATCCTAGACTGTGGATGAGTGGCTGCCTTTTAGAATCAAAGCTATGACAATGTGATTAATTTGTTTAAGCATTGAAATGGACCTAAAGAATCAGTAATAGCATCAACAAAATCATCCCTTACCATCTCCCATTCTTTCTTAAAAAAACACGAAGTGTGTCTATCCGATCCTAGGGATTTATCATCCCCAATGTTGAACAAATCATCCTTAATCTCCTGTAAAGAAATATCCTTAACAAAGAATTCTGCATGTTCTGAAGAGAGTAATGGCCATTCACCAAAAATATTTCGATCGATGGGATCACATGTAATAAGCTACCACCTCTATTTGGGAATTCGTAAGAGTCCCATCCTCCTTAATTACGGCAACAATGAAATTCCGCTTCACATTTCTTTTAACCAAATAGTGGAAGAATATTTATTATTCTTACTCAAGTATGTACATTTGGCTTGTTGGTAGTAGAAGCTTCTCTCTACATCACAAATACCTACGACTTGTTTTCGTAGAAATGCAACCATTCTTTGCAACTCAATATTCGTTAGATGATCATGTAGTTCCATTTGAGCAGCCTTGAGATCATTTCTAGCTTTCTCAGCCCGAACATAAATGTGAGAAAAGTGCTTAGAAATGAGTTGCTTCAAATTTTCCTTGAGCCTCTGTAACTTTTTAACATAGAGTAATCTGCTTCCTGCCATTGATCTGCTGGTTCCAAATGGAAGATACTACATTCTAAAATTCTGAATGAGCTGTCCACATATTAAAGAATTTAAAATGTTTGCTTATATTCCCACTTTTCTGTAAAAGTGAAACAATGCATGGCAAGTGATCCGACAGACAACCAGCTCGTTGGAAATTTGCTAAAGGCATAAAATCCTGCTTGCTGCCACAGTTCATTAACCATAGCTCTATCGAGCTTACTTCAAACTGAAGATATGTTGCCCACTGAGTTTTTGGACCAGTATAATAGCATCCAATGGATCTCAAGTCTGTAAGACCCGCAGTTAAACAACAATCTGCGAAGTCCCTAATCTCTTATAGAGTTACCTCCACTCCATTGCATCTTTCCACGGATCGAAGTACATTATTAAAGTCACCCATGATCATCCAAGGTATTGAACATGTATCTCCAAAATCAATCAAGTTGCTCCATAAAGTCCTTCGAGTAACAATAGAATGGAAACCATAAACAAAACTTAAACAGAATGTGATAGAAGTTACCTTGCAGGTTACTTCGCAATGTATAACATGTAGGGCAGCTTCCAAGACACAAAGGTCCACTTTTGTATAGTCCCATAAAACGAAGATTCTTCTTGCCGGATATGAAAGAAAGTTATCGGTCTGTCTCTACCCACCTAATTTGTTCCTCATGATCTGAGCTAACTTTTGTTGGTTGACTTTCATCTCCAAAACACCAATAATATCAATACATTGTTCCTTAATGAGGTGGTAAACCCCATTTTGTTTTAGGGGCATATTGATACTCCTAATGTTCTACGATGAAATCTTTATGATGATATAAAGAGGGCATTCTCCCTCTTTTTATCCTTCTTCTGCTTAGTTGGTTACATATCAGGCTTTCCTTTAAGTTTATCATTGCTTGTTATCTTCAATGTTGAAACTTCAAGAATTAGATTTGTGTCGTGTAAGATGGGTGTTTCATTTCCTGCTCCTACTTCTTTACATGCACTTTATCACTTAGAATAGGTTGTAGAGTAATTACCTTAGCATGCGACCTTTAGTTGTAAGTACTGGTTTATTTTTCTTGCCCACCCCTATAAAAGGGACATTGTCCTCATTTAGTACTAGTTGGGCACCTGGTTCTATATTGGCTTTGCTAATGGATTCTACTTGTCCAAATTGACTAACATTCTAGTCAATCAAATCTGTTGCTATTATAGCCGTCTTCGGCAAACAGTTCGGTTCGATTGCTGCCTTGTTTAAGTTACCATTAATGTTCTGACCGTCATTAGCTTACCGACCTGAACCCCCAACAATGTCCTCATCTATCGCTATTTTAGTCGTTTCTAGCATATAGTTCTATTCGATTGCTGCCTTGCTTGAGTTACCATCAATGTTCTGACCGTCATTAGCTAACTGACATGAACCCCCAGCAATGTTCTAGTCATGTACATCATTATGTATTCTCATTTTCTTTGCCATACTTAGGAGGAATAGCATGCTTATGGCCAGCCGGCACAGATTTTCATTTACATGCATCATTTTTGTGCCCAAAACTCTTGCAAGTGGAACAGAAGTTCAGCTCATGCTCATAGGAAACTAGCTGATCCCTCACTTTACCACGTGGAATTTTTATCTTAACCGAGCAAATCGGATCCTTTGAGGCGTCGACCTCAACAAGAATCCGTGCAAATGATAGCTGTCCTTTTGTTGTCGTGAGCAAATCAGTCGTGATCGGTTTACCAATCTTTGTGCAATCATACTCAAGGCGTTGGGCGTCCAAAAATTCAATCGCAACTTCGGTAATGTTATCCAAACCGGCAGAGTGCTAATATCACCATCATCAAACTCAAAAAATGATGGTACTTTTTTCAACATCAATGATCTACCATAAACAAAATATGGACCTCCTTCAAGCATTTAAGTTTTATCATCGAAATTCTCAAATTTGAACACAGGCCATCCACTTTGATGTACAAAGTATTGGTACTTGACTCCCCTATTTGAACACATTTGCAAGATTGTTTTTTTACCCGAGAACCATCCAGCAAAGTACCCCACCAAATAGTATCCCCATGCTGTTTGATCGTCATCAATGTCATCTTCATCGAAAATCAATATTTCCAATAGGTTTTCGCAGGTTTTGAGCTTGAATCCATTTTCGTGCTTACAATTTTCCTTAAATAAACTGGCCCACAGAGCTTTGATTGCATCAGATTTGTTTTCTTGAACAATAGTATTGACCTAATGTACTGTATTAGAGCTTTCATCCGATGTTGTATCCTCATCACCAAGTGTTTGTTACACACTTGGTGATTTCGAATTAGCATGGTCAAATTCCTCCCAGAAGGTCTTAGTACAATCCACGAATTTGGATGAAGACTCGCCATCATCATTTCCTTGTGCTGGAAATTCGTTTGATTTGGATCCAGCCACAATTGATAAGTCTCCAGAATTTTTACCAAGTGCTGGAAATTCGTCTTGAATTAAGACATCCAACCCACTATCGAGCTCCATACCAAGTATGGTATTTGATAACTTACCATCCTGATTAGTCGCCTTTCCAAGTGTAGGATTTGGTAACTTACCAAATGCAATTGGTAACCTCCCACCATTATGGCTATTTGACTTCTTCCCCCATATGATGTCTAAATGGAAAAAAACGGAAATCTTTCAGCAATAGCTTAGAATCTCACACTTTCCAAAAAAAATTCCGACACTGCCCAAATTCCAACACCCCAAATTGGTGTTCAGAATCTACAGAAACAGCAAGAACAACGAAATTTAGTACTACAGATTAAATCTACACAATCAAGAATTGGAAAAACTTCAAGAACTTTTGTACTCGGGAGAACAAAACGAATTCTTCCAAGTAGAATACCAAAAATCGATCCAAAACTAGACACATAAACAAGATCTTAACTTGAATTAGACTTTCACCCAAGGAATAAGGTAAAAATCAAATCAAGAACAAGAAATTTAGGGATAACAAAACGAATTCTTCCAAGTAGAATACCAAAAATCGATCCAAAACTAGACACATAAACAAGATCTTAACTTTAATTAGACTTTCACCCAAGGAATTAGGTAAAAATCAAATCAAGAACAAGAATTTTGAGGTTATGGCCACGGAATTTTCCAAACCCCAAAATACCTTCAAAACATTGGAAAAAAAAAACACAATGAATCTGGATGAAACTTCAAGAATGAACCTCAATACTGATGAAAATCAGAAATCCAAGTAGCAAATATGATTATTGCCTTTGAAATAATTGGCCACTATTTCATTAATTTGTAATGAATCGAAAGGTAAATTATTAAGACCACGTAGTAAAATCCAACAATTGGATAAAAGGTAGAAATAAACTTTTATATTGTTGCAGTTCATGAATTGAATTCCTATGTGATTTAATGTGTTTAGTTTAACATATTCTTATTCATGTAGGTATATAACTAGTTGACCTCGATAGATAAGATATATTTGAACTAGAGAGCTAAATTGATTAAATTCTTGATACAACTTTAAGAACGAACTTGAGAGGCGACGTAATAACCATGTGAAATCACAAGTCCTAACGTTTTCACCCATGAGTTAATACCCTACTTGTTACTTGCACACAGTTTAATTGTTTTTTGAGATTTAAAATATTTAGGATAACTTTTAAAATCAACCTTAATTATTTTTATACAGTTAGAAGTTAGGAATATAAGAACCAATATTTAGATAGATGTCATCGCAGAAATGATAACCCGGACTATTATGTCCACTTTATTACATGTTCATAATATTAATAAAAAAATAATGCAAAAAGTTCTTTGCACCGTTGTCGATGACTATTTTTGTTTAATGTTGGTTTATACTAGGTGAAAAAGGTATTCAAAGTATACTTTGTTTACAAGGCGACATCTTGAACCGTTTCTCTGAGAATAAATGTGCATTCAAACGAAAACACAAAGGACATCAAGAAAATTCATATGGCAAATGAACAAGTTAGATTGCTTGATGTACAAGAAGCCACTCGGCTAGTAGCTTGCCAAATTCAGCGACATGACCGAGCGAAAACTGATGAAGGAGACATACCAGTTGCACACATCTTAACTCTATCAACAGCTCCTGAGCACTCAAGCATCGTATATCCGAAATTCAGACTAAATGATTATCATCTAATGGTAGATTTCGTCAACCTATTCTGCAACAACCTTTAGTTCTATAGAAGGGAACACGAAAACCCAAACACCCACACTTCAGGATTTCTCTGCATATTCTAAAATTGCCAATTCTAGGGGGTATAGGATGATGCAATCGAATTCTGATTATTCTCTTGACCATTGAAGGATAGCACATTGTAAAAAGGTCATCTAACGAAAATAATCTCCCAACCAATGCCACGTGTCACATATGGCATCCTCTAATTTCAAGGTGACTCGTATTCAAGAAAGGTAAAAATACAAAAGCTCATAGGCTTGATATATTCATAAATACCCTAAAAAAATCATGAAGAAAGAAGGTGAAAATAGAAACCCTAACCAAATTCTTGCTCTTCATCCTCTATCCTTTACTTGGTGACAATTCTCACCTTAAAGTTGCCCTTAAGGTGCTCCATTGACCGGAAAGAGGCTATAGAAAGGTGATTTGAGTAGGTTGCAAAGAATTTGTTGACTACAGATTTTGGGCCAACAATTTTCTCCCCAAAATAATAATAATAATA
>CAIGRB010121295.1:5434-19385 GCA_903798255.1 Fraxinus quadrangulata
TAACTCATTTGAATCGTACTTCATCTTATCACTCTCCTCTACTTTTACAGTGGATTTCTGATGATGATTTAATCCCTAGACCATTTAGATTCCTCAATGTTTAGACCAAACGTAATGACTTCTCAGCCTTCGTTTCTCAAAAGTGGTCACTCCCTTCTCATCTTACAGGAATGGCTGCCCTCTAGGAGAAGTTCTGTAGGCTAAAACAGGGACTAAGGTGGTGAAATCGACGGGTATTTGGTGATGTGTTCCAGAGAGTTAGAGACGCTGAGGAGAGGGTTGACCAGACAGAGATTGATTTTGAGGTTGATCCTACATCGGAGCACCGTGACTCACTTCATCATGCACGGGCTGATTTGAACTAGACCTTAGCTATTGAGGAGGGTTTTTGGAAGCAAAAGGCTGATTTTCATTGGGTATGTGAGGGAGATCGCAATACCAGATATTTTCATTTGCTGGTACAGGGATGATTGATCAGATCTCGTATCAGGACCATCACGACTCAGGCAGGGGAAGTTCTTACTACTCTAGCGGATATTCAGAGCTCAGCAATCTATTTCTTCTAGGAATAATTATCAGCTCATTCACAGTCTCTGGAGTATATTTGTCATGATATCATACCTAGGATACTGATGGAGAGAATATGGCGCTGAACTGCCTCCATTTGACTGGCGAAGTACGGGAGGTTGTTTTCAGTATTGATGTTGATAGTACTGCGGGCCCTAATGGATTTTCATCATTGTTCTACCAACACTATTGGGATATTATACATGATGATCTATACAATGCAATCATTGATTTCTTTGAGGGTGGTCATTTGCCCAGAGGATTTGCTGTTACGTCTATTGTTTTGCTTCCGAAGAGGGAGAATGCTTATAGATGGAAGGATTACCGGCCTATCAGCCTGTGTATGGTGTTCAATAAGCTTATCATAAAACCATTGAATAATAGATTTAGTTCATTTTTGCCTTGTATAATTTTCCTCCAGTAGAGTGGATTTGTCCCCGGTCAACTTATTGGGGACAATGTTTTTTTGACCCAGGAGTTTCTACACACGTTGGATAATAGAATGCGTAGAGAGAATCTTATGCTGAACCTTGACATGGCTAAAGTATATTAGGGATTCATTTATTCTATACTGGAGCCATTTGGTTTTGACCAGTTGTGGATTGATCGGATCAGAGTGTCGATTCTTAGTGCTTCTCAGTGGGCGACCATGTGGTTTCTTTTCTTCATCACGGAGACTCAGATGGGGAGATCCTATCTCTCCATCCTTATTTATTATTGCTGCGGATTACTTTTCTCGATTGCTTAGTCAGAGGTTCAGAAATATCCTAGTATACATAAACCTCTTGTATCAATATCAAAGAAAGGAATGAGGTAAAGTAAAAAAACAAACCTATGATACGGAAATAAATAGATCCACTTCACTAAATTATATTTGTTCGATACACTATTGTATTATCGACATGGAGGTAGTACTCTTGTCTCTCATCTTACTTTTGTTGATGGTATGATTATATTTACCAATGGATAGAAGAAGTCTATCAGAAGGGTCATCGATTGTTTGGAGAACTACAAAGAGGTCTCTGACCAATTGGTGAATAGAGATAAGAGTGGTCTTATATTGTCTAGGCGGCATCTGATATTCAGATACAGAGGTTAGTGATTTTGACTGGATTTTTACATCAAAGACGCCGTTCACATATCTGGGAGTCCCTTTATTTAAAAGAGTTAAGAGGAGCTTTCTATATGATTATCTCATTATGAATGTTAGAAGTAGGATTTCTGGATGGGCTTCACGCATTCTTTATCCTGGTGGTAGGATTACTCTACTGAGGTCTATTCCTTCCTCTATACCTCTATATTTATTCCAGATTATGCAACCTCCTAAAGTCATTCTGAAAAGGCTGGAGAGTATATTTGCAGGATTCCTATGGGATTCTAAGGATTATGCGCGTCGTCTACATTTGTAGAGTTGGAAGGCGATCTGCCTTCCTGCTGACGAGGGATGTCTGGGCTTTAGATGACTACACGATACGATGGACACATTTTCATTGAAGCAATGGTGGTTGTTTAGGTCTCAGAGTTCTCTTTGGGCTCAATTTTTACTGGGCAAATATTGTAGAGGGACACATCCGTTGCTTGCAGCAGTTCTTCACGCAGCCTCTCCTATTTGGAAGAGACTGAAGAGAATTGGACCATGCGTTGAGACACACATTGCGTGGCGCCTTGGGATATAACAGATCTTCTTTTGGCATGATTGTGGATGGGTAATTCTACATTGGCATCCATTTTTCCACATCGACGTGCAGGACTTTTTCGAGGAGACTGGATGAGATTTTAGGCTATTACGACAGACTCTTCCATCAGCTACGGTAGAGCAGATTGCAACCATTTCACTATGTCTTGATGTCTCGGATCGCATTTTTAGGAGAGCCACCAGATGGTAGATTTAATACTAAATCAGCATAGTAGTTGATTCGCTCTAGCAGGCCAGTGCAGGATTCATTTTGCTTACTGTGGAGCCCTATCATACCTCCTACCATTTCGTTCTTCTGTTGGAGATTATGATAGGACTTAATGACAATTGATGTCATTATCCAGAGGAGGATCGACAGTCAGTTGGCTTCTCGATGTCAGTGTTGTTCAGAGATTGAAACCATCACTCATATTTTAACTGGTAGCAGTATTTCAGATTATGTTTGGCAACATTTTGGAGCTTTATTTCAGATTATCATGAGTACAGGAGAGAATGTCCGACAGAGATTTATGAGATGGCGGTATTCTGGATAGTTTGTTAGGACCGGACACATTCGCATCATTATTCATCTATTAATTTTCTGATTTCTTTGGATTGAGAAAAATAATGTAAAGCACAGGAACATACATATGAGTTTGAGATGTATTATTTGGAGAGTTTACCGTATGGTATCCTCTTCCATATTGGCGGACTATTCCGACAGTTACATTGGCGTAATGACGTGTAGTTTGCTATACTTTTTGGTATTTCTTTAACTCTCCCCACATTTCTTTCCCCTATCATAGTTTGGTGGCGCACTCCACCATTTGGATCTGTCAACATCAACATCGATGGTTGTGTCAAGGATGTGTTTGCAAGTGGGGGAGGCATCATCAGGGACTACGCAGGAAAATGTATCAGGGCATTCTCAGCTTCATATGGATATGCATCATTAGGGACTACACAGGAAAATGTATCAGGGCTTTCTCAACTTCATATGGACAGTGTATGATATTAGAGGCAGAACTCAGGGCTATTCGTGATGGGATACTACTGGCTAGAGATCTTGGTTTGTCAGATATTTGGGTTAAGACAGACTCGACTATTACCATTCACTGCATCACTCGAGATAGCGGACTGTGGCCTATCCAGGGGATATTCAGACAGATTGTAGATATCGTTTCCTTTGACAGAGATATGGTTTCCCACATTTTCAGAGAGAGGAACCAAGTTGCAGATGCATTTGCTATTGAGGGTTGTCATCATCATAGATACCAGAAATATGGACCGATTGACGTACCACGACATATCAGGGCGCTTGTTCAAATTGACACATATGGTTTGCCAAGCACTAAAATTTAAGTATTTGTATTTTGCTTTTACTTTTATCTATGCTTTAACTTGTGCTTTTTGTAAGGGAAGTAGTACTCCCTTTTTAATGCTTTCCTATTATTGTTTACTTTCACTGTAAGGGAAGTAATACTTCCCCATTTATTGATTTCATTAATATCATTTGTAACCACGGTATTCCTCTGTTACAAGTGATGACATATTAATAAAATTTCGGAGGTACCTCGCCCTCCTTCCACTAAAAAAAGTGTTAGAATACCTATTGAAATCATATAAAATATAGATGTATATCTCTTTCCCCTTTTGAATCTTACATGTATTATATTCTGCTTAAACCTTATTGTCTCTCTCGAAAACAATAAAATTAACTAACAATTCCATTGGTGACCAAACAATTGAAAAAATGATAAAAATGATAATAAATATCTACAAATCAAACCAAATTAAAGTTAAAATAATTAATTAAAAACTAAAAATATCATAACAATGGTTCATCTCACCTAACAATATATAAACTAGCCTAATATAATGGAATTACAAGAAATCATATTAAATATATAGAACATCACCCTGAATTGTGAATTAATGAATGAAAGAAGACGAATCTTGGAATTTTTGAATTCCTTCAAAACAATCTTGATAAATCTTCAATAATTCTTTCGTTTTTTGCCCACAAATAACATGTTTAATCTCCAGTTGATGAGTTCTTGAACTTTGCATTTGAAATCTTCTCACAATATATGATTTGTCACTTTTTATGATAAAAATTGATGAAATATTGTAGTATGAGTTGTATATGAGAGATGTTTAATATGTATTTTGTTGACCTATGGTTGATTCCATCCTTAATATTTTGATCATAACAAACAAGATTAATATTATTTTTAACAATTGATTTTGAGTGATTATAGTTTAACATTAAAATCAATCAAGTATTGACAAAATCAACACATCATAAATCGAACTCGAAATAAAGATCAAAGTGAAAGTTAAGCATTCAAATCAAATCATTCGTGACGAGAGCTTAAAATATCAAAATCAAGACTATCAAATCGAGCTCATGAAAAAGGTCAAGATCAAAATCAAGCATTAAAGCCAAACGTTAAGAAAGATCAAGAGTTTAAGAGCAGACATGAAAGAAACTTCGAAGCAAGATCAAAGACTAAGTTTTCGAGATCATGTGTAAAGGTATTACACTTTGATCTTTAGTAATGAATGATAATAACTCAAAAATCATTTTGTGCACGAAGAGTTAAATTCATAAAATATTTTTGATCAAAAGTAAGATTGATCTTTCAAAATGATACTTGAATTTAGATCATATCTCCTTAAAAAAAAGGTCAACGGTCAACGGTCAACGAGACGTCCAATTTGACAGAAAAACTTCAGTCAATCAGGACGTCCGGATGGATGAACAGGAAGTCCAGTTCATCCCCAATGGTTAGTTTTTGACTGTTCTGACCGCAACGGCTAGTTGGTCGTCCGGTACTGTTCCGGACGTCCGATTGGGCATAATTTTGGTCTTTTTCACTGTTACAAATACGAACTCATTTTCCATTCATTTCAACACTAGAGAGTATTCAAATGCGATAATTTTAAACAAAATTATATTGATTTCTCTTCTCATTTATTATTATCAAATCATTTAATTTTGAAAAAGTTTTGATTAAATTAACTTTTAAAAATCTACTCATCAAAGTTTTTCATTGAAAAATATTATTTGAACTTACATTTTTACATTCATTTAAATTTATTTCATCATAGTAAAAATTTTGATTGTTGGATCAAACTTTTTGAATCATTTCTCTTATCAAATTTTATCATTTTGTGCTTAATTTATTTATATCAATTTTAAAGGAGATATATTTTTAAAGAAAATATTTACAGTTACATTGCATAAACTTTTTCTACTTCTTCATATTGAAACTTTGATTGAATGAAACTTGTAAATATTATATTCATCAAAGTTTATAATTTCTCTTTTAGTACTTAATTTATCATAAATTATTCATTGAAAGAGAAATATATTTTTGAAGAAAATTTTTGCACTTACATTTTATAAATTTTTCTTTTTCTTCTTCTTTTTTTCTTCATATTGAAACTTTGATTGATTGAACTAAACTTGTAAAATTATTATATTCATCAAAGTTTCTCATTTATCTCTTAGTACTTAATTTATTATAATAATTCATTAAAATATAGATATTTCTTGAGAAGATTTGTGAAACTACATTGTATTTATTTTTTCATCTTCTCATTGAAACACTTTGATTGATTGAATCTAATTTTTGACTGTCATATTCCTTAAAGTTTTTCTTCTAACACTTGAGCTATCATTTATTACTATTCATTGAAGTGTTAGCCTCTCTTAGTACTTAATTTGTTTGTATTATTTATTAAAAAAGGAATTTCATTGTAAAATCACTTTGATAAAGTGTGTGTTATGTTGAAATCCTTTAAAGATCAACATTGTGTAATGATCGATGTTCATTGTTGTAAGTCACTGCATGGGTCATATTGAGGTCCCGTAAAACTCAACATTACACAAGGATCGGTGCTCCTTGTTTGTAAGCCACCAGAAGCATTGTAAATGGTTGGATTGCACCATAAATCAATCAACATAGTGAAAATGCCTTGCTCAGACCAGAGAGCTTGGTAACGGAGGACGTAGATCATTGCTTTGGATCGAATCTCCACAATTATATCATTTGCATCATCTCTCACTCTTACTTATCACTTTTATCTTTGTGTTTACTATTTGAATTAATCTATTTAGTTTTTACTTAGTTGGGTTTAGATTAATTCTTCGAAAAAAATTTAAAAACCAATTCACCACCCTCTTGGTTGTTATTCTTAGGCTATCATATTCGAAAAATTCTTTACATTTATTTGTTTTCAAACAAAATTATAACCTAAATAACAACAAACGCACAATCATGGAAAAATATTTGGTTAGACAATCTAGTTTTTTACCTCAAGATTTAAAATCACAGTATTAAATCTACAAATTGCTTCAAAGTCACAATACCAGACCAATATCCACTTCTTTGATGCAAAACTGACGTGTGTGTGTGAAGAATTAAGTAGACAATCATGAATTTACAGGTTGTTTTTTCAATTTTTGACCCTCTGTGGTCAAATATATTATTTCACATCTCGTATGATTCAAACGTATTCTTCTTACTATTTGCTCAGTGTACAATTTAAGGTTGAATTTTTCATTACTATTCTCATCATCTCTTATTTATGTGGACTCAACTAATTGCAAGTCAACACATCAATAAACAAGAATTATCTATTTCTTTGATTGTTTCGACCTCTAGGACTAGACTAGACTGACAACCCATTATTAAAAGCCAAGTCTTCTCAAGTAAGTATTTGTGGCTTAACCAGAGCATTTTGTGTGTCTTTTGTTTCATGCACCTACTCTTTTCAAATTTTCTATTTTTTTGATTTTATTTTTTATTTTTTGCATTCTATCTCCCTTAAACTTTTTATATGACTCATGTAATGAGCATTTGTCCAATAATTCCCAAATCAAATGATTTTAGGGCATCGGGTTCTAAATACCCTAACGGATTTAACAACTCGAGTTGTAATTGCTACGAAAAGATGTCTATATATTTTTCTACCTTGATTAGTGCAATGCCCCCATTAAAGACCTATCTAATCAAGCCGACCTCTAACTTAAATCTTTTGCCTAATTTTATCATATTAATTTTAGACAATCCACACATAGATTTTTACACTTGAAATCCCTATTTGCATCCATATCTTCCTGCAACCATAAAATCACACCTAAACTATGATAAATTTGGTTTTAAGGATAAAGAATTTAGTATGATTTGGGTATAGTATCTATGTTCGACTAAATCAACCTATGAAGCTTATGAAACAACTCATTTCATCACAATGTCAAACTCAATTCTAGTGTGCATATAATATTAAGTTTTGTAGATTTATGCATCAATCAATCTAGCATGCAACATATCCATCATTCATAAATCAATACCAAATCTCAAATATAATTATTATTGTTGATATATATATTGAAAATTTTCAAATTTTTTTTGTATTTTTCTATTAAATACTAAAATAATAACAAAAATAAACGCTAAAAAACACATGAAAAGTAAAAACTCAAAGTTTTTTCTACCTCAAAATTTAAAATCGACACTGTAGTCAATGTACTAAAGCATAACTAAAGATATAAAAGAATGGGGAAGAAGAGGAAGAGTACTCCCTGAAACTTTCTGTTGAATGCGTGAGGATTTATTTGTCAATTTATCACAACTTGTACTTTACTAAGCTCCTTCCGACATCAATATCCATGGTACATTTCAAGAGGGTAAGAAAACAATCAAAAGAAAAAAAAAAACTCATTTTGACTCAATTGATGTTTTCCTTTAACTAGGCTAACTGTCAATGATGAAGATGATTCCCCAACTGAATTGAAACGCGTCTGTATTAATGCAACCGATAAATCAAGAATGACACTACATGTAATGCTATACAAAAAGCAAAATAAATAAAAGGGTTAGAATATTGGATTGCTTCCTAACAAGCGCTTAATTCATAGTCTTTAGCTGGATTGTATAGAGGGACATATCTTGGTGGTTCACGCTGGAGTCTTGCAGCCTTACACTCCTTGTAATTTCCAACTTTACATCATCTTTTTGACCTCCAAACCCTAAGCTCTCATTTCTTCTCTCGAGCAAGGATCCCTAGACGTTTAGGTATTGTCTCTTCAACTCTTGTTGAATTTTTTCAGCAACATTTTTGGCTTTCTCTAGGACTAATGGTTACTTAAGTGGATTATGTAGTTTAATAATCTCAGGTGCGTCCTCTATCCTCATAGTCAACTTACTTTTTTCCATGTCAATCAAAGTTCTACTTGTTGCTAAAAAGGTCGACCTATGATAATTGGCGTATCTTGGTCGTCTTCGAGGTGCATAACAAGGAAGTCCATGGGGGAATATTAGCTTCCCAACAATTTTCAGTAGGAAATATTTGGTTAGAAACTTCTGACTCAATTGATTCCATATAATGATGCTCTGAGATTGATAAGTGTCTAACTACTCTCTAGCTAAGTCTCTCAATGTGTATGGAAAAAACTTCAATCTGATTGCTTCACTTGAAATCCCTGGATACTTGATTGTCATACATATGTCCAAGAATCTTGATATGTGAGCATTGGGGGTTCCCAATAGCTTTCCCAAAGAACTGTAGAGCATACTGGGACATCTTTATGACATTCGACCTCAAGTGGAAGTTTGTCTGGCCAAATGCCGGATATACTATGTTAGATTAGCTTTTCACAATCGGTGGAACCACGTACTCCCCCATTATCCTTGCATTTTCATTAGCTGCAACCACATTCGGTTGTGCTACTTCCAGATTAACCCTAGTGGCTATTTAATTTGGATTTTCCGCTGCCATATCCTCTTTCTATTTTTGGTGTGTTTCCAACTATTGTCTTATTCAAAATTTGAATGTTCATTCGATCTCGGTGTCAAATTGAGCAAGATCATCAATTTTCGAACTTTGCACATAAGGTTTTGAAAAAGAAAGTTGGAAACATCGTAAAGTATTTCTAATATAATAAACTAAACAAAAAAAAAACAGTAAAATTCAGATTAAAAGCTAAAATGAACTAAAATTTAACAAAAACAATAGTCCCAGGCAACGACGCAAAACAATTAGCCATTTGAAAATTTGCAAGTGCCCGAGATCGTGGTCAAATAATATAATGATGAATAGACTATCGAACTCACGAAAACTATGTATTTGATCGAGTTAAAATTAATTTCAACTTTAATCGAATAGCAAGCTAGTTGTTGTGATTTTTCTGTACTAATCCCTAAATTATCAATTAAACTAATGAAAAGAAGTAAATGTATTTTTCAAATATGTGAGATGCATTGTTAAGAAGTCGAATTCCCCTTATTATTCTATTTTTTAGTATAACAATTAAAGTGATAATTTGAAATAATTTATATTGGTTGATATTCTTAATTTAATTAAAAGCATATCTCGATAGCGATCAAATATATTCCCCTAATGTGACCCTTTTATATATCGATGAAAGATGAAAACATGATAAATGCATTAACAAGTGGTAGAACACCTATTGAAACCATATAAAGTATAGATGTATATCTTTATATTCTATCGAATCTTACAATATTTATTATATTGTGATTAAATCCTAATGTCTCTTTCAATAACATTAAAATCCACTAATGATTAAGTGGTGATCAAACAATTAAAAAGAACGATAAAAACAATAATAAACATTCACAAATCAAACTAAATTAAAGTCAAATTAATTAATTAAAAACTAAAAATATCATCACAAGGGTTCATCTCATCTTAGCAATGTATAAAACTAGCCTAACATATTGGATTACAAGAAATCATGTTAAATATATAGAATATCATCCGGAATTGTGAATTAATGAAGGAAGATGAATCTTGATGAGTCCTAATAATATATAAAACTAACATCTTTTATTTGAATTACTAAAAATAATGTTAAATGTATAGAGGATCACTCAGAATTGTGAATTATTAAATGAAGGAAGATGAATCTTGATGTTCTTGAATTTTTTTCAAAGCAATCTTAATAGATTTTTAATAATTCTTTCGCTTCTTTTCACAAATCATAGGTTTAATCACCAATTGATGAGTTCTTGAACTTCGCATTTGAAATCTTCTCACAATATATGATTTTGCCACTCTTTTACGATGAAAATTGATGAAGTATTGTAGTATGAGATGTGTATGAGAGGTGTCCAATATGTATTATGCTGTTAGGTATTTGAAGGAGTCGCAAATTGGTTAAAAATCACGTCCAAATTAGTTTCCAAAAGAGTTCAAATCGAATGAGAAAAGTTGCCATTGCACGCACATGTTTTTGTCGCTGCACGACAGTCAGTATTTTAGTCAAAACTCTCTTCTGATATCTGATTGAGATGTTTCAAAATGAGTTGGAAATCTAACTCAAAGTGTCAAATTTTTTCTAGAATTATAATTTTTCCAATTCGGACGTTTACTGTGCGAAAAATGGGTCTCAAATTTTGGCTAAAAATCTGTAATATAAATTGTGCGATTGAAAACTTATTTTGATAATAGTTTGATCATATTCCATTCCTTTTTGAGTTCTAATTCCATTCAATTGTCTCCTAACAATCTTCAAAATATCGTCTTGTATTCCGAATCAACTATAGAGTAGGTTTTCAAACTTTGGATTTCGCCATTTTTCCTTTCTTTCTTCCAAATCCTCGTTCAACCATTGAGTTTTACTTATATAACATAAAATACAACAATTTAGGATATATTTTATCAAAAGAACTACCAAATATCGTTATTTTAGGCCCCGAATAAGTGTATAAAATACACTTATCACATAGTATCATTTATACCATCTGTTGCTTCATTTCTTCAATTTCTTTTCCACTCAAAGAGTTTTACCTATTAAACATAAAATGCAACAATTTAGAATATATTTTGTCAAAAGAACTATCAAATATCGTTATTTTAGGTCCCGAATAAGTGTATAAAATACAATTATCTATATACATTTTTTGTTATCTTGAGTCCGTGAATTTTTTTTTTTAAATATAATTTTTTCCTTTTTTACTCAAACTATGCAAGTTAAATACGTGGACTACAATTTCTTGATACTATATCTAATTAGTATTTTTTGTCCATTCATTTTAGTAGCGTGTTAGGTATAGGTATTGAAAGGATCTATATGGAAATGTTTACTAAATGTTTATAAAGAAAAATATTATGGGTAGAACCGAAATTGATGGTTTGGGTTTGAGTTTGGTTTTAATAATTGTACGGACCCGAATAGTTCAATTTACAAAATACTCGAATTATTATGAGTGATTTCGGGTATTGAAATATCCAGACGGACACACTCGTCGTCAAGTCTAGGGAAAAGGTTAAAAATTCAAAACAAAATTAAAAAAAAATGTGGGTCATTGGCCCTCCCCCCACATAAACCCATGTGAATTCACCATTAATTCCTATTAATCTACAATTACTGTTCAATTATTCACCATTTATTTCTATCTATTTATAGATTAAAATTTTATAAATCTTTCCAAATGAAGGCTAGATCACATGAAACGATGACTACAAAATTAATTAGATGACTCAACGTCTAAGATCTGATGACTAGCATTGGAATATGCAATCTTAACCATGAGATAAGTGTCCAATTTAAAGTAGTGTGGTTATTTAGGAAGTTTTTATAAATGATTAAATTATAAATAGATACAAAGAGTGGTAAATATGTGGTATTTATTATTGGTAATCCTCGAAATGTGTTAATAAAAAGTAGTTTAATTGTTTATGAATATTTTATATACACGAATCAAACATAAGCTTAGTGGTTCGCCATTTAGCTGTGTAATAATATGTAAATGCATCAAAGTTAACATTGACTTCATGTTTAACACTTTCACTCCCATAATGGTATTTATGTGACATAATTTGTATCGTATTTATTTTGTTCCACCTTTAACTTTTTTTGGTACATGAGAAGAAAAAAAAACTGACTGACAGTTTTTAACAAAAGCAATTACTTGACACTCCATCTCGTCCTCTTCAAAGCTAAAGGCAGTAACGAGGGTCAGAACGATTGGCCAATTTTTTTCAAAGCCTCTCCCTCAAGCAAGAGCCTCGCTTCTTCAGCCTTATGAAAAGATGCCTATCTTCCAAAGTCTCGTCCTCAAGCAAGGGTCTTGCTTCTGCATCAATTCAGCTTTTTCAAAGTGCAATCTTCAGAGCCCCGCCGTCAAGCAATGGCCTCGCATCTGCATCAATTCAGAACCTCCAAAGTTGCTTATCTTTCAGAGCCTCGCCATTAAGCAAAGGCTTCGCCTCTGCATCAATAAAGCTTCTTCACGGCTACATATCTTTCAGAGCATTGTACTCAAACTAGGGCCTCATCTCTGCACCACTTTAGTTTTGTACAGTTGCCACACGAGCTTGTAACACATCATCTACAACGTAAGTCCATACATTATATCTCATCTTTAGCCTTAAATCTAACATTCAATGCTCCATACATTCTTATTGCCTTTTGGAACTCTATAGCATCCCCAAAGAGGTGACCAACAACGAAACGTGGATTACGCATATCAGCCTTCGCCCAAAACTGTGGAAACCGATACCCAACGTCATCATTAGATAAACAACGCACATGCTCCTCGGAGGACTGGTACTCTAAATCAGCAATCTGAGCATTGACTTCAACATCATGTTCGTTCACACCCTCCAGTTCAGCCACATTCAAACCTACTTCAATTCCATCTGTCACGTTACGTTCGGACAAATTGTCATCCCCTTTGGAGTCTAACTCGCTCCTAGAATCATTGAAATCTAGGTCTTCACTCGAGCAATATTTAGTCTCATCTGTGGTGTTTTCATCTACGTCAAAAAATTGGCATCAGACAATGAAGCGGCAAACATAATTACAGACAACGAGGGTAGCAAAAATGATGAAAAACTTATACGACTACCATATTAAACCACAAATACACTTAAAAAATCAGGCATTGATTCGGCCAAAAAAGGAAATAATAATATATTTGTAGCCTATAACCATAAAGCCGACAATCGTCACACAAAATGACACCTACGCGATCGCCACCACGATCGAAAACAGCCAAAGAAAAAGAAAAAGAAATTGTTTGAGGTTACCTTCATGTGGTCACTCCATGTGCATATTCGTCAATTATTGAAGATGTAGGGTCGATCAAGGGAAAGAACACTGGATTTGGGTCTAGGGTCAGCAACTTGTAATTTGGGATGTGATAGAAAAACATAATACGGATTATAGATTCATATGCTTTGATCAAATCATTTTTCACATAGAAACCCTAAATAAAACGCCATGTTAAAACTAGAGAAAATAACAAAATAGCGGAAGCATAAACAGACTTTGATCCATATTATTTGATTGTTGGTCTGAATGGGTTATGATCTTCCAATTGATTGGTGGTCTTCACTTTTGATTTGCTCTCTATTGATGGGGATGCAGAGAATCTCAAAAACACCAACAATTGGGGACCATAACCAATATAAAATAATACCCATTAGTCACAACACATCTTTAACGGAACTTTAATTGACTAATATCCTTTAAATGATAGCACCACACATTTTAATATACAACGTGTGGCCCATATATGTTGAAAATATCCAACAATCTCCCACTGTAGCATACGTATAATCTTACAAATGTGCACAACCTTATGAGCTCAAAATTTTGCTATCATTATTATGGGTATTACCAAACAATCTGGTCCATCAGTCATATTGATATAGGATCAAAGCGATTTT
>CAIGRB010121295.1:19766-50617 GCA_903798255.1 Fraxinus quadrangulata
GTACAATTTAGGGGTTTTGATGAAACTTGAAAGGAATGGAAGTTACCTAAAGTTCTTAATTTTGACCCAATCTATTGTAGAGAAATTGCTTTCTGTGTAAAGCTGATTTCATTTTCTTTATATAATTGGGCAAACACAGTGTGGAGTTCTTTGAAGAGGTGAAGGAAGATGCCAAGGCCAGGTCCCAGACCATATGAGTGTGTGAGAAGAGCTTGGCACAGTCATAGGCACCAACCCATGAGGGGTTTAATTATTAGACAGATTTTCAGGTACGGGGTTTTATGTTTCTTGAATTTATTTTCTTGTTTTAGGTGAAATTTGTTAAATGTTCACTATTTGACTAGGCTTGTGCACGAGAATCACTGCCCTGCAACTAAGAAGAATAAAGAATGGCAAGAAAAGCTTCCTGTTGTTGTGTTGAAAGCTGAGGAAATCATGTACTCCAAGGCTAATTCTGAGGTTTTTAATTTGTCTTTGTTTTGATGTGGGTTGGGTTTAATTTCTTGACATTTTTTGATCAATGTGTTGGGGTTATGATTTATATGTGTTTCTGTTTTGCTATTCTTCATTTGGTAGGCTGAATATAAGGATCTTGAGACTCTGTGGGACCGGGCTCAAGATGCAATTGATACAATTATAAGGAAAGATGAGAGTACAGAAACGGGGGAGCTTCTGCCTCCTTGCGTTGAAGGTATCCGCATTGACTATAGTTCTTCCACTGCACCTTTGTTGATTTTAATTAATTGAAAATTGGTTTGGTTCAATGTGGTTTATTCATTCTTAGTTTTGTTACTTAAAAGGAATGTTCTGTTGCATTAGTTTGAGATGATATTGTAATATGCATTTATGATATGGATTCTGGTGATCAGCTGCACTTAATTTGGGGTGCGTGGCGGTTAGAGCATCTAGAAGCCAAATGCAAAACAATCCAAGATCATACCTCAAACCAACGGTTCAAGAATCCTGTGATGTATCTCCTAAAGTTTTAGATGATAATTCCAGTGAACGGCCATCTAATATATGGCCTTTGCATTCTGCCGATATTTCACCATTGAAGAAATTCTCAACTGCAGAATCACCCGGTTTAGTTTTGGAGTCTGGTGGATGTGTAACACCAAATACCAACAATCCCATTGCTCTTTCATGTGAGAAACTCCCGTCTCCCGCCAATAACCAGATCCCGCTAGCTGACTCTAACACACTATCGAATTTTGGCTCAGTGTATCCCTTGTACTATGGGACCATGTTTCAACCTGAAGTCTCAAGTCCTGTCTTCCTAGAACCTGACAAATCCAATCCCGTAATTGTTGGCGTGCCAATATATTCATCTGTTGCTGAGCCTGCTGAAGTTGGGCGCTTGCAGAATCTGTTTTCCTGTGATGCAGACAAATATGTTACAAATGGAAGCTCCCAAGCAAATTCTAGGGACTACAATTGGATGGAACCTCAGATGGGGTGTGACCTGTCCTTGAGGTTGGGTTTGTTTTCTGAGTCAAGCTTGAGCACAGGAAAGGGTTCTGATCATCGAACTAATAGTGGTTGGAGAGTTTCTCAAGATGGAGACAAGCCTAGAGACAAGGAGTTTCCTTTCTTTCCTTTGGAGTCCAGTAACGATCTCTCCAGGTTGCATTCAAGTAGATGGAATTCTGAGGGTGAAGGTCAAAACGTGAAAGATGTTGCTAGAAAGCATGAAATTTCGCTTATTGCCAGTAAGGACAGTGAGCAATTTTTCTTGTCTGAGGACCCAACTTCTAACTGTTTTGCTAATCGAATGAAAAGACCAGGTATGTAGACAATGCTTCTTTGTTGTATGACATAATATTTCATTTTCAAAAAATGGGTAATTTTTTTTCAGATACCTCTATATATATGTCTTGGAACCTATTCTATTTTTTTATTTTTATTTTTTTAGCTTCTGTTTATTTGGAAGCATTTCATGTTGTTGTGACTGAACTTGCTATTACCAAAAGTCCTTGGATAACTAGATTTAACTAGGTTTTTGAAGATAGGATAATGATACGAAATTGAAGGTGCAAAGATGCTATTATTAAAATTGTTTTTATTACAAGATCTTGTTCTCCGTTGTGTTCTTTTTGAGCAATTTATAGAATGGTATAATTGATAGTGTGAAATGGAGAACAGTGATTATCCTACAAGGACTTTTTTCAGATGTACATGCCAATTGGTGCAACAAGATGTCGGATATTCTTACGGTTGAATCCTTCATTTTGCGGGTATAACTGTAATCACTAGGGAAAATAATGTGATAAATTAATTAACGAGAATGCGAGTCCAAGAATTGTTTGGTGCACAATTGCAATGAACAAATAAAATACACTTGCATTCACCTGTTTCTAGATAGTCAGTCATCTTAAAAGTACCTGTTTTGAAATGTAGGTAACACAGTAAAAGAAATAGCTGAATAAATATTCTGCGTATCTTTATTTATATGCTTCCTTTGCATATTGTGATTGATTGAGGTTGAATATCTTTTCTAGATATGCATCAAACTCATTTCTTGTGGCATTATTTCGGAGTGGTTCTTGTTGTACTCTTGTTGCCCTTTCTGTGCATATTCAACTGGTGTTTGTTTGACCAAAATAGTGCATGAAATGTTCTGACCTCGTCTTGACAATTCTGATATCTTATTCTTATTGACCATTTGGTTTTTATATCAAAATTAATCTGCAATTTACTGCTGCAACTGGATAAGATTTTTATTCGGTCAACACTCTAAGTGGATGTAGTCTTCAATCACTTCTTTAATGAGTGTCCATGTAGCATACAACACTGAATAATGCATACCATACTCTAATAAAGCAATTTATTGCTGGAATGGAAAGTAAAACTTGTCTCACTTCCATTCTAGGATGGCTTACAACCATCCTGGAATGGAGGTAAAACTTCACTCTTTCCAATATTGATATTTATTGCCGACATGATAAATTTAATGTTTGTATTGTGGGAATCTATCTGGACCATGTTGCATACTTCAGAAATATTTTTTTTTTCTTTTCATAATAAATGGCCTCTCTTTTCTGGATTCTAATAATTGCTGTTAGTTATCATTTTTCTACAAGTAAAACTTTTCAGATTATTGAATTGTGAGATTTTTGTAGATGATGAGTGCATGCTGATTTGGATTGTGTAAATCCATAATGATGTGCATTTAACGACAAGAGCGAGAAATTTTATGTCTGAAAACCTACAAATCCCATATTGCTGTATTGAAAAGGATAAACAAGTACGAGTACCTGTTGACATTAGATAAATTTTTGTTTTCTATTTATCCATCCATTCATTATATTCTATTAGCAGGGGATGGATTGAGGTGTTAGGGTATGTTTGGCATGGGTTTTGAGAGTAAGAAGGTGCTTTTGAGCATGCTTGAATAATTTTCTGAAAGATAGAAGAACTTTTAGAGGAAGCTAGTTGAAGGTGGCTTCCTTTTGAAGGCTCTTCTACGAAAATCAGAAGCTATCCCAAACAGGCCCTTAGAATCCATGGACTTGATTTTTGCAACTGGTCATATCATCAAGATCTTGCGATCTTATACCTAATCTTTAAATGTTAACTAACAAAGAGGGTAGAAACTTGTACTGTTGTAACTAGGGAGAAGGCTACCAGTATCTTCTGAATAAAAACATTTCCATTTGCTGTTAATCATGCGTTCCCCTATAAAGTAGTTGCAGCATTCTACGAACTTCTCCTGTTTATCTTCTTCATTTACTTTTGTTGGTTAATGACATTGTTTCTTTAGGTAATCCGGTGTTTATTGAGCCTTGACGTAGAAATGTTTTCCGTCTGCTCAATGGTTATAGAATGCATGTTTATGGTGGACCTCATATAGATTTTTCTCCCTCATTCTTCTCTCGTTCACAATGCTTGTATATTGCAATCTTTTCATGCGACTAACTTATAAATATACAGTAGAACTCCAGCTTCTAGGAAATCCGAGGAAGATGAATCTACTAACTTCAGCATCCCAGTTTGCAAGACGGCCATGCATTGTAAAGGTATCTACCCAATCTTGAAAGGGTTTCAGCCTTGTGTTTTTGTGTGTTTCATTTTCTTCTCATTCCATTTACTTCGTGGTTTCTGCCTTATGTTTTTGTGTGTGTCGTTTTCTTCTCTTTCCATTTACTTTGTGCAATGTGTTTATTTAGCTCCATTTTGATCGAGTTTATTACATGTGATTGAGCTCAAAAAATATTCTGAGGTCATTTGAACAGTGTAATACAATAGGATTGACAGAATTTATTTTTGCATGGAAATACCAATTTATGTAAGACTCAACAAAGAGAAGAGAAGGACGGGGAGAATCGCCATTAAATCCCCAGTTTTAAGAGTTGGAGCATCAGCTCCGGTGCTTATAGTCGCCTTCTGCCCCATGCTGCAGTGGTTGGTGACGGTGCAAATGAAGTACGACTCGGAGGAATTGACAATGAAGCTTGAGGGGCTGGTTGTTTGGACTGGACTAAGAGCATTTATTTGTTGAAGTGCAGGCATCATAGTTTTCTTTGGTTACCTGGACCACATTATGTGTGCCATTCCAGTTGAATACTGCAACAAAATTAATGGAAAAAGATCAGCATGAAAATTTTTGAAAAAGATTTGCCTTTAGCGCTAACAAAATAGCAAAATGAATTGGATTAACATGTAGCTTAGAGAGATTGAAACCATAATGTATTTGGTTCAAGATTTTCATCATTTCGTGGATTATTTAATTGTTGTTTCTTCATTCATTTCTGGATTAACATGTAGCTTAGAGAGCTTATTAATTATTGGGATTTTAGCAAAACTTCAATTTTAACCAAGGGTTAATTTTTTGCACCGAACTTTGCACTTAGTGTCATGTTTGCTATTGACCTTTAATTAGTTTCAAAGTTATCATTGAACTTTGCAAAATATTTCATTTAGACCAAGATTTAGTGTACGTTCTCTCTTTTTTATTTTTTTTCGCAAATCCTAGTGTTCAGGTGTTCTCTCTCTCTCTGTCTGGCAAATCGTAGTGTTCAGGTGTCCGTGTTCCAAGTCATAAAACTGTCTGGATTTTAGTTAAATCCTACGAGTTGTTAGTTAAATCCTACGAGTTGGTACACAAATGTGTAGAATATTTCATTAAAAAATGGATGAGAGAGTAAATAAGCCATTTCAATTAAACATTTTATAAAGTTTAGCGATGAGTTTGAAACAAATTAAAGATCAATGATCAAGGTAACATTAAGTACGAAGTTCAATGAGCATTAACCCTGAAAAGCTGGTAAGTGACCCCATCACCTTTTCCTTAGTCACGTGACTAAATTGTAATAAACTTTAATTTCTATGACTAATTTAAAACAAAATAAAGTTTAGCGACCCATTAATCATCTCATTTTGTCTATTCTCACATTGATACAAGTGAGAAAAGTTTACCTATAGCGCCTCCGATCTCAAAATCTTCCCTAGCTGCCCATGTTCTGTAAGCAATTGATAGAAAACATAAAGGGATTACAGATTCTTTAATTCTTTAATCAAATCCTTTCCAAACCCTAAAATTCATACTCCATGTTGAATCTGAGAAAATAACAAAATCACAAACATACCTGGATCCATGAAAGTTGATTGTTAGCTTGAATGAATTAGGATTTTTCAATTGAATGGTGGTTTTCTCTTTTGATTTGCTCTTTATTGATGGGGATGTAGAGAATCTCAAGAACACCAACAATTTGGGATCATAACCAATATAAAATAATAGTAGTAACTGAATAGTCACTATTTTTCAGTTTCTTCAAATTAGCTCCTCATCAATTTAAAACAATACTCCGATCTCTACACTATAATTCCATGAATTTTAGTACCCATTAGTCACAACACATCTTTAACGGTCACTTTAATTGACTAATCCTTTAAGTGATAGCACCACACATTTTTATATACAACGTGTGGTCCCATATATGTTGAAAATTTCCAACATGATGAACTTGATGTGCAAGTATTTGGGTTCAATTTGGAAAAATGAAGTGGTGGTTTTGAGTTTGATTTGCGTGTTTTATGTTTTTTTAATGGGAAAAACGTGTTCCCAAATTCAAAAGCATGCCCAATTTTTCGAATTGTAAAAATGTTGCATTTTTCCTTTTTTTTTTCTTTTGTTTTAAAATAATTTAAAATGTAACTAGGATATTTTGAGTGATATGCCACACTGTTAGTCGCTAAGCAAGAAAATCATCAACCACGTCAACAATAAATTTAACAAATTTTTAAGAGTAATGGATGGAAGGTTAAGTTCAACGAGCATTTTAAAGTTCAGTAGTTCGTGATCCATGTATAAAAGTGATTTTTGGAACATTTCACTCCAAAAGAAGGCAAGACCAAGTCCAAGCCGACCCTATGAATCATAATGGGCCATTGGCCATACAAGGTTTAGAGAACCCATGCCTCTGAAACAATGAAGATTACAATTAGCTAGGGTTTTACGTACAACTTGATTTCTGCAATTCCCAGCTCTGAAATGGTATGCACTTACAACTCAGTGAATTTTCTCAATACAATTTTTTACATGTTGCTTCGACTAAATAAAGTTAGATTTCATTTCTAGAATTTGAAAAGCAAAGCCTTATCTACGACTTTATGTGTTTGTTTTTGCAGCTATAATAAGCTATAAATTTTTATATAATTAAGCTATTTGTATTGTCAATGTATGATACTTTTAATACATACATGTTTGTGGTTTAGTGCAAAAGAATGTGCATATTTACTTTATAAAGAGGGTGCTGTTAGGATAAAGGCTGTGTTCAAAAATATTATTGGATTTCAGGAATGTTATGCGATGATTGCATATCATTAGGATGAAGTGATGAACGTTCTAGGTGTCTTATTTATAGAGGTGGAAACGTTGTGAGTGAGAGACGCGCATCAAAACTCAACAACTTTTGCCAAGTGTCTCAACTTTTGCTGTCGATCGCCTATCGCCCTTACGTAATTTGAGTGTAAAATACAGACACTCTATCACTCACTTGTCGTTCGAGCAATAGCCTCACCGCTCGAGTGTTAGTCGAGTGGCGGAGTTGGAAAATTTTTCAACCAGTTTTTCTTTCTTTTCTTCCAACTTTGGACTGTAATTTCTTTGATTTGTTATTCCAAATATATCGCAACGGTCTACTTGAAGACCAGAACAAGTTAGTCTATTTATTTTCATAATTTGACCATCGGATCAAGTCTTAATATTTGGTCGAAGTTGACAAAAAATTCACTTTACTTGGTTTTATACTTAACTAATTCCAACAATCCCCCATATAAATGGAAATTTCACAATATGCAATACACAATGCAAATGATATGCACTCTCTAACGAAGGAGTACATACAACAAGTTATAGCATCAAGATAGGTGGCTTGTGGCTTTGAACATTTCTTAGTTGAATACAATCGAATTTACTAAGTTAATTGGTGAACGTGATGTCTTGAACCATTCAACCACTCATATAAATCAACAACAACTGTATCAACACTATAACTCACTAACCACTTCACTTCTCATGGTTGTGTTTTCAACTCTTAGTTTCATAAGTTTTTTAAGAGAATTTTAAACTTCAAATTCTCATAGAAGCGACCACACTTCACACTTACACAGGTGAACTCCTACATTTCTAGTCTACTTCCATGATATAAGAATTATTAAAAGTATACACTTATCCTTACACACTTATTATTCTTGCACTTTAAGTCTTGTAGGAATGAGAGTAAGTGCTTTACCCTTAAATATTTCATAACTTAGTTGTCCCATTGAACCAAAATTTTGGTATCTCCAATCTAAAAGGTTGGGATTCAGTTATGGTGATTCCATTTGATATGTTTTAAGCCAATTTCCCTAGAAAGATGGTATACTTATCTCTTGTTAGTCATTTCATTAAAGGATCTGCTATATTTTCTTTTGATTTAACATAGTTAATAGGGATTATACCATTTGATATCAACTATATAATGATATTATGTCTATGACGTAGATGTCGAAATTTGCCATTACACATACTATTTTGTACCCTTACAATTGTCGATTGATTATCACAATGTATATTAATCCAAAGTACTAGTTTTTCTCAACATGGAATATCTTCGAGAAAATTACAAAGCCATTCCGCATCTTCTTATATTTTATCTAAGGCAATAAACTCAGATTCCATCATGGATTGAGCTATACAAGTTTGCTTGCCTCCAATGATAAACACATAACCACTTGTAGACTTTGAACCCTTTGTGTCAAATATTCAATTTGTATCGGTATATCCTTTTAACACTGTATGATATCTTGAGTAGTGTAATTCATAACCAACCATGTATCTTAAGTATTTAAAAACTGGGGTTAATGCCTTCCAGTGGTCATTACTTGGATTACTTATAAATCTACTCAATTGGTTTACTGCATATGCTATATATGGATGCGTGCATTTGGTAATATACATCAAACTGCCTATAACGTGTGAATATTCTAATTGATATAAGGGATCACTAGTATTTTTGGCTAATTGTAAACTTAAGTCCACTAGTGTTTTAACTAATTTATTGTCTATGTCTTAAACTTCTTAAGTATATTCTCAATATAATGCGTTAAGATAATGACCAACCGTTAAGTGTCTTAGACATTTTAATCCCTAATATCACATCAGCAACTCCCATATCATTCATGACAAAATGTTTTATCAACATTTTCTTAATTGAGGTAATAATGTTTGAATTATTTTCCTTAATTAGCATATCATCAACATATAGACATACGATCAAGTATCCGTCAAGTGTAGTTTTGATGTACACATATTTGTCATGTTCATTAATTTTGAAATCATTTTACAACAAAGTTTTGTCAAAATTTTCATGCCATTGCTTGTTTAAATCCATTAACGATTTTACAAGCTTACACACCTTCTTCTCATTTCCCAAAGTAATAAAACCTTCACATTGTTCCATATATATTTCTTCTTCTAATTCACCATTTAGAAATACAGTCTTAACATCCATTTGATATATTTCAAGATTATGCAATGCAGCGATTGCAATCAATATACGTATAAATGTGATCCTTGTAACAAGTGAATAGGTATCGAATAAATCTAGTCTTTCTTTTTACTTATACCTGGGGATGTCAATAAAGCTCGCAGGCTCGGGGCTCAGCTCAAAAAAAGCCTGAGTCAAGCCTGCTTGTGGCTCGGTGAGATAGAGTTGAGGCTCGGGCTCGTCATCGCCCGTGACAATAAAAAAAATTAAAAATACAGTTGCCTGTTTTTTATTTTTTTAAAGTTTTTGTAATTTTAATTGTATTTTTTATATGTTAATATTTAGTTATTATTTATAATACGTACTCATTAATAAAAAAATTTTAATTTATAATGAATTAAAAAAAAATTCACTAAGGGTTGAGCTTAATTTTTTTACCCGAGCTTTTGCTCAGCTTCGTTCGGGCCAAAAATAGCTCGTACCATTTTTACTCGAGTCCAGCCCGAGCTTCGAGTCTCGGCTCGTGGCTCGACTCGACTCATTAACACCCTTACCATTTGCTTACTATTCTAGCCTTGTACTTGTCTATTGATCCATATAACTTCAATTTCTTTTTGAATATCCATTTGCAGTCTAAAGCTTTATTTTCCCAAAGGAAGTTAAACAAATTCCCAAGTATTGTTATTTATAATGGATTTATTTCATTATTAACCTCTTATTTCCAATTGTTGTGAAGGGAACTGAATCAATATAAGCACACATGATGTACTAGTTATTACTCTTTCATTTACCTCTACTTAGCCAAATACAAAGAAAAAACTTAAACGGTCCATTCTCTTCTCTCTCACACAAGGGCCAAGGCTCAAGCGAAAAAAAAGGAAATAAACCTTAGAATTGGACTCGGGGTTGTGATTTGACCTGTTAGTTAATAGTATTGTCATCTTTAAATTTGTTTATTAATATTGAGTATAGTTAATAATATATCCTCATAGGATGATTAGTTCATAACTAGTCTCGAACATTAAATGTTCACTAGTATTACATATGCATTTTACATATAACTAGATAATCACATCTTTAGCTTTTTATGTATACATTTTGAATGTAGTGCTTTGCAAAAATAAAGAGTCTTGGGAGATCATTTTGTAAATAATCCAGGGAACATGAAAATTATAGGAACCAGTAGTAACATTTTGAATAGTCGTCAATCAAGCAGTATGAGTGAACGAAAAGTAGAAAACCCATTTCTCTTCTGGGACATTTTCTCATAGGAGTAGTAACTTATGGTACTCAATATTTCAAAAACTACGAATTGTATATTAAGGAGAATGAGGCATAAAGCATTAATCAGTGTGAATTATGTGCTTTTTGTGGTAAGCGGTATCTTCATTTCCTGTTAGGTTAACACACACCTTCTATGGCATGAGTCATATTTAGAATAAGCATAATCATACTTCTAATACATCGTTTACATATTTATTTACGTGAATCTTATCCTGCTATGTTTCAGAAATTTGCCGTGTAATCCTAGTACCCCACTTCCCAAGGAAATAAAAATGAGAAGCCAGGGATGCACCAAAAAAATGTTGAAATAAAGCCTCGAAAAATAATAAAAAAAGAATCGTAAAAAATGTTAACCTTGGTTTGACTTTCTTTTCACCTCAAAAAGTTTCATCCAATATTTGTTTCAGCTGAGGAAACACACATAGGAATGTGATGTAACATGCCATGTGTTGAAGGCAGCCGTGTGTGTGACACTTTTGTTGTCACTTAACAAATATTTTTGGTTACCATTAGTCACATGTTTTTGGTTGAAGTCTAACTTATGTAATGATGTAAAGTTAGGCGAGTTTGGACATACAACAAGTTAGTGAATTGTCAAGTATGGTTTAGTGGTAGTAGGTAGGATAGTTGTTGGTAAAATTATTTTTGAATTTTATCCAAGTATGACGTATATACATTCAGCCGTGTAGTAGCATTATTATATATGAAAACTCTATTTTTCTCTCCTCCTGTTTGCTTAAAAACCATCAGTGGTATCAGAGCTCAAAAGTTGATCTTTGAAGAGGAAGAAAGGGCCACTGAGACAGATTTTCTAAGAGAAAACAAGTGAATAAACCTTTCACAAAAAAAAACCCACTTCAAGAAGATAGCTTCAGACAATTTTTCAGCTCCCTTACTTTCAGTGTTTACAGGTGAGAACTATGATTTTTGGGCTGCAAAAATGAAGGCTTATCTGAAAGCCTATGACCTGTGCAAAATTACAAAATCTGGAGCAGAGCCACCACCACTTAGAGTAAATCCAACTATAGCTCAATTGAAGCAACATAGTGAGGAGGTTGCAAAAACATTCAAAGCCTTGTCATGCATCCAATCAGCCGTCTCTGATGTAATCTTTACCAGGATCATTACATGTGAAACAACAAAGGAGGCTTGGGATAGGTTGCTAGAGGAGTTTANGTATGAGACATTGAAGATGAAGGAAGCTGAATCTGTTAAGGACTTCTCTCTAATGAAAGTGGTGAACAAAATAAGGTTGTTAGGAGATGAACTACCTGATAAACATGTGGTAGAAAAGGCTATAATTAGTTTGCCTGAGAAATCTGAGGCAAAAATCTCACCACTTGAAAATTCTAGAGATTTGTCTACCATAATCTTATTAGAACTTATAAATGCATTGCAAGCTGCTGAGCAAATGAGGTTGTTTAGGTAGGAAGAAAAAGTTGAAGGAGCCCTATTTGCTAAGGGAAAATATAAAGCTCAAACAAGCTTTGGAGTGAAAAAGCAACGGCCTAAAAAGAAGAAAGTTGGAGGCAATAGAACTACAGGCAAAAATGAAAGTTATCCACCCTGTCTTCATTGCAAGAAAATCGGCCATTCTCCCAATTGGTGCTGGTATAGGCCAGGAGTCCAATGTAGAACATGTAAGCAGTTTGGACATGTTCAAAAAGTTTGCAAAAATCAGAAAGAGAAGCAAGATTCACAGCAGGCTCAGGTTGCAGAAATTAACCAGCAGGAGGAGCATCTGTTTACATCCATGAATGTGAAGACTTGCAGCAGTGATGAAACCTAGTTGTTGGATAGTGGATGTACTCACCATATGATCTCCAATTCCAGTATTTTTGTAAAGCTAGATGAGGACTACAGATAAAGGTTAAAGTTGGGAATGGAGAGTTTGTGGAAGTCAAAGGTATTGGTGAAATCTCTGTGCAAATCTCTTCAGATATCAAGTATATCTCTGATGTTCTATAAATGCCTAATATAGATCAAAACTTGATTAGTGTTGGTCAGTTAATTGAGAAAGATAATCTTTAAGGATAAATGTTGCACTATATTTGATTTACAAAATCAAGAAGTGATGATAGTTGGAATGAGATATAGGAGCTTCCATTTAGAATGGAAAAATATAAATGATCAAGCACTTGCAGACACTATAATGGAACATTCTTTATGGGATAAATGGTTTGGACATGTTAATTACACATCTCTGAAACAAATGCATGAATGGGAGCTTGTTGAAAGTTTGCCTGAAATCAACAAAAATGATGGATGTGTGTGTGAAATCTATCAATTGGGAAAGCAAACTAGGTTGTCATTTCCTAAAAATCAGTCAAGAAGGGCCTCAAATAAGTTGCAAATAATTCACTTTGATGTATGTGGTCCAATGAAAACATCTACACTAAATGGCAGTAAGTACTTTGTGCTTTTTATTGATGACTTGACAAGAATGTGTTAGGTATATTTTCTGAGGTTGAAGTTTGAAGTTATTGGTGTATTTCAAAGGTTTAAAAACCTGGTGGAAAATGAGAGTAGTTGCAGAATTAAAGCTATTAGATCAGACAATGGAACAAAGTATTGCTGCAGCCAATTTGATAAGTTCTATGAAGATATGGGAGTACAACATCAGCTAACAATTCATTATTCTCCTCAGCAGAATGTCGTTTGTGAAAGGAATAACAGAATTATCATGGAGATGGTCAGATGCTTGATGTTGAAAAAGAAGGTGCCGAAAGAATTCTGAGTTGGGGCTGTGAATACTACAGTCTATTTACTCAATAGGTTGCCTACAAAATCATTGGACAAGAAGACATATTTTGAAGCCTAGTATGGTATAAAACATGATGTCTGAAGATATTTGGCAGCTTTTGTTACACTTATATACCTGATGTGAAGATGGATAAATTTAGTCAAACTTTACTGAAGCTGAGAGTTCTAAAGAGTGGATGGCTGCAATGAAGGAGAAGCTAAACAAGATTGAAAAGAATGGAACTTGGCTACTAGTTGATAGACCAAAAGACAAACATGTAATTGGAGTGAAATGGGTGTATAAATTGAAGCTGAATTCAGATGGCTCGGTGAATAAACTTAAGGCCAGGTTGGTAGTGAAGGGATATGCTCAACAATATGGTATAGACTTCAATGACATGTTTGCACCAGTAGCTAGGTATGAAACCATCAGATTACTATTTGCCATTGCAGTTCATAGAAGTTGGAAGATATACCAATTAGATGTCAAGTCAGCATTTCTGAATGGACACTTGGAGAAAGAAATATAGATTGAACAGCTTGAAGGTTTTCAAGTTACAGAGAATAAGAAGAAGGTATATTTGCTAATGAAGGCTTTGTATGGTTTAAAACAGGCTCCAAAAGCTAGGTACAGCAAGATCGATGAACACCTAAGCAGACTTGGTTTCTTAAGGAGTATGAATGAACAAACTATGTACATAAAGAAAGAAAAAAAAGAGATGAATATCATCTCATTGTATGTTGATGATCTCTTAATTATTAGTAGCAGTTGTTCAATGATTAAGAAGGTGAAGGATAAACTTAAAATGATATTTGAAATGACAGATTTGGGGGAGATGCACTATTTTCTTGGCATGGAGATATTTCAAACTCAAAATGGTATATTTGTTTGCCAAAGGAAATATGTCAGTGAGATGTTGAAAAAGTTCAATATAGAGAACTGCAAGTCAGTAAGTACTCAATTGGTTCAAAATGTGAAATTGATGAAGGATAATGGAACCAAGATAATAGATGAAAAGGTGTATAGAAGTGTAGTTGGATGTCTGTTGTACTTAACCTCTACAAACATGATCTCACATTTGCAGCCAATCTTCTATCCAGATTTAGACCAGAACCAAGTGAACTTCATTTTCAGGCAGCAAAGAGAGTCCTGAGATATGCAAGAGGTACTGAGGAAATGGGAATTTGGTTCAAGAAGTCAGAAACCATGGATTTAGTTGGCTATACAGATAGTGATTGGGCAGGATCCTTTGATGATATGAAAAGCACTTCAGGTTATGCATTTTATTTGGGATCAAGTATTATTTGCTGGAACTCAACGAAGCAAAAAATGGTGGCTCAATTAACTGCTGAGGCAGAATACATTGCAGCTTCAGAGGCAACTAACCAAGCTATTTGGTTGGGGAAAGTATTGCAAGATCTTAGCCATAATCAATCTGATGCAACTGTGATCTATTTTGATAATCAATCAGCTATTGCAATGGTCAAAAACCCAGTATTTCATGGAAGGACCAAGCACATTAAGATCAAATATCATTCAATCAGGCTAGCACAAGAAAATCTTGAAGTGAAGCTGGTGCACTGTAGTTCCTTTGATCAATATGCTGATATTTTGACTAAGGCCTTACCAAATGATAGGTTTGAAATACTAAGAAAATGTCTTTGTGTTTCCAACAGAAGTGTCAAGGAAGAGTGTTGAAGGTAGCCGTGTGTGTGACACTTTTGTTATAGGCTAGTTTGGACCTACTACAAGTTAGTACATTGTCAAGTATGATTTAGTGGTAGTAGGTAGGATAGTTGTTGGTAAAATTATTTTTGAATTGTATCCAAGTATGGCGTATATACATTCAGCCGTACACTAGCATTATTATGTATGAAAACTCTATTTTTTTGTCATCTTGTTTGGTTAAAAACCATCACCATGTGTGAAATGTTATGTAACTTTACAGATCTAGCACATCCTTCTTTGTTTCTAAGAAAATATTGTAGAGATATATATGCATGAGAAGAGATGCAGTTACCAGTATACAGAGGCTTTAGGAGAGAGGGTTGCTAAAATTGGTAATGTGGTTACTTTGGTAGGAGTGCAGAGGTTTTGTTTCATGGAGTAATGTTACTCGAATTACTTTAAAATGAAATCAACTTTCACATCACTGGATTTTCTTTGTCTTTTTGTGTTAAATATTATAATATGAGTGATTACTAAATTTAACGACTTTTTATCGTATTACACTTGTGTTATTCCTTTCTAAATTTGTGTCACTTTTTACTCATATATCTCTTCTCTGGTGTGTGAATAAAAATAAGAGTTTGTATGAACATAAATGTATTATATTACTAAAATTATGTGTTGTGGTGGCTTCTTTCAATTTAACAAGGTGTCTTATATAAACTTGTATCAATTTGGATTTGGTTCCATTTTAACTTCATGTAGCTTTTGCTATATTGCCCTTTATGTTTATTACAAATGGTATGTTGTAATGATGGCGGCATAAATTTCAAGTGACTGCTAGGGCAAGGCCATAGGCACAAAAATCGTCCGCTACAAAAGATGAAGGCATGGACCCAAGGGTAGGTTTCTTGTATATTTTAATTTTTGTTTTTTAGGATTTCTGAGTGTGTGTGTGTGTGTGTGTGCATGTATGTATGTATGTTGGGTGGGGGTGTACCTTAGTGTGGTTTTGTTTGGAGTGTTTTGTGTTCTAATAAGAGGAGGTTTTCTGGGTTCTTTTCGCTCACTTGATTATTCTGCCTGCAGCAATATTATTAAAATAAGTTGAGAGCAGCTCAGAAGGTAACCGGGAACAGTCCATATCCTCGTAAATTTGCAACTTCGTTGACCATTCCTGACTACGTAAAGAAATATGAAAGTTTAAATAGTGGGGATCATCTTGAAAATGTTCAAGAAAGATTAGCCAGTACTAGAGATTACAATTGTAGACTTATGCTCTGTGTCATACACTAACTTAATCTATTAGTTATGTCGATGCTTCTTTTTGGAAGGGCAGCTTATGAACAAGAGATCATCATCTGCAAAGCTATTTTTTTTACGATCTACATGGTGGTGGTGCTAAAGTTCAAGTTATGGCTAATGCAAGGTAAGTACATACATACATTTATTCTTTTCTTTTTTCAAGTAGCAAGTTTTGGTTGCAATGGAGGGCTCGAGACTTGGAGCCTAGTAATACTCTTAGAATTCTATTTAGACTTGTCAAGTTTATATGTCTAGTTCGAATAAAGCCCACATTATACAACATTAAAGAATTAGAAAAAAGAAACAATACATATATAAGGTAGTTACTACATACAATTTCAATTCTAAAAAACTTGCTTTAAACATTCAAAAATCAGATTATTAGATTCTAATATAAATATGTAAATATATTCCTTTCTAAAATCAAGCATTCAGTTACAACATCTTTTCAAACCAAACAAGTCTCCGAATTTCAATCCACTAGGACCATCGAACAAAAGAAAAAAGCGACCGAGAACTCCTCGGTGCCAAAATTCTCAATCCCACCGTCGAAATTTGGCTCCATCAAAATTGGTGGATTATTGAGGTAAAAAATTGGAAATTATCATCAATCAAGAGTAGGTATTTGCAAAATAATGAACACAGATGCATGGGATTATATAGAGTTAAAGATTTGAGATTGGTAATCATCCCGAATTACTTTTGTTCTTATTTGAAGTCACAAATGGTGAATGAAAATATTGTATTGTAAATGGATCTTCAAATATTTCAGGTCACAAAATTAGTCGTTCCAATCATGGGTTGCTTTGAAGAAAAATCGAAAAGCTCAATTGTCGTGGGTATGTGAGTTAATATGAACTTGATTTACGTTTATAAACTCTAAATAGTTCCACGATTGTTTCAATCATTGAGATGTGACAATTTGTAGACTGGATGATTTTATACGAGTTTCTACATATTTCTGGGTCATATTTACTCCCTGCATTACTGTTATTATTGGTCATAGTCACATATCGGGTGAACTAATTGTGACATAACATGGTATCAAAATATTAATTCAATACTCCGAGGTCCTGTTTTATGTATGTGAATTTTTCCACAAATGTTAATATTGGTCATTTCACAAATTATAACTTATTAGTACGTGCCTAAATCTATTAAGTTGATGGAATGTGACAGTAAGTCATCTTTTAATGATGTGACATATAGAAGCTCTCTATGACCGATAAAGACGATGTTGTGACCTCTATTTAAACTTTTTGACCTACATTTAAACCCTATACATTTAGAGGCTATGACATGTAGATGTTGTGACCGGTATTTAACCTCTTTGTGGCCTATATTGTAGATGTGATTTGTATTTAAACTCTGTAAACAACATTTAAGCCCCTGTTTGATTTTCATTTTTTTCAAAATACATTTTTCTCTATCTTCTTTTCAACCAAACATTGTTCAATAAAATAATATTATACGCACACTCAAAATTTTTCCTCATTTTTTAAACACATTCTCTATCAATCTACTATTTCAAAATGCATTCTTAACATTTTAATGGTGCTCAAACAAGCTATAAATCATGTGACATGTAGTGCTATGATATACAGAAGTTGTGACATGTATTTAAGCTCTCTGTTACCTATATTGTAGATCTTGTGACCTACATTTAAACCATGTGACTTGCATTTAAATACTATGAAATTTAGATGCTATGATATGTAGATGTTGTAACCCATATTTAGACTCCCCGTGACTTGTATCTTTTTATAACCAAATATTTTTCATCATTGTTTGTGGGTATTTCCTGTCAGTCAAACTATCTTTTCAATTAGTGATGACGGCTCATCTTTTGTGGTTGATATAGATCAACGTACATGCACTTGTAGGATGCCATAAGTTGACCAATTACCATGTACACACACGTTGGTTGGGATTGTAACTACAAATAAGGATGCATATGATTATTATTTTTAATATTATACAAGAGAGGCATTTATGGATGCGTACAAATATGTGATTTTTCAGTGAAAAACTCAAATGAATGGACAGTATCTAAAAAGTACATGACAAAATTGTATTAACTCCTTATCAAAAGAGAAGTTTGAGAAAACCTAATGAAAAAAAGAAAAGATCATCGTGTATAGAATACAAACTTTAAAATGTGGATGTTATTGATGATATGGTCATAATCGCAGGACATGCAGCAGTTTGGCTTCGTTAAACCAAAACCAAGCAAATGAGAAACAAAGTGATAGAAAATCAAATGATAATACAAATTGACCATACTTAGATCACTAAATTTTCATATTTTCTTTATCGTTTCATTCATTGGTTGTAAATACCTTTGGATATATCATGTAATAGTACATGGAGATGCATTTAAATATGATTGAATTAAGATTGACATTATATTGAACAATTTACATATATGTGACCTCACGGGTTCATAATCGTGACATGTTTCCTACGAAATATGAGATATATGAATGTAACTCAGCACTTGTTAATAAAGCAGAATGTTTACTACGGTCTATATAGTTTATACCTACAAAGTGTGGTCTTATTGAATGAGATTATGACTATATTATGTGACTTTTTAACAATAAAACTAGCGAATAGTGAAAATCAACATGTGAGCAGTGCATATTGACCTGCTTGAAAACAAACTAGAGTTCTTTGGCTCATTTTGAAGCCCATGAACTCTATATCCGGCATGAATGTGAAGAGAAGTATAAATATAAGAATGAAGATACTTTTGAGGGGTTCCACACATTGAGAGATGTAGAGCACAACTTGGAGAATTAGATAGCAAAATCGAAGGAGAAAAAATAAGAAATCAAGGGTTTGAAATCAAGATTTGGAACAAGAAGAGAAATTTGGTGTAAGATTCATCCACTTTTTTACATCTCAATTCAAAACCCGGTAACGTACTCAATGCAAATCTTTTATTTTTCTTCTATTAATATTAGTAGCTATATTTTTCATTAAGGCAAATAATGTAATCAAATTGAGACCTTTTATTTCTTTTATTTAGGGTTCAAGTGCTTTTATCATATATGTATTGATTTTATTAATGTATTTAATGTTTTGAATTACTTGATCACCAATTCAATGATTTGTGAATCGTTTACAATTCAAGATATGAGTTTTAAATTTATAAGGCTCTATTTGAGAGCCACTAATTTCTTATAATGTATTATAGAATAGTAGATTGATGGAGGATGTGTGGTTAAAAAGTAAGGAAATTTTATTGATTTGTGTGTAGAATATTTTATTATATGAATGTGTGGTGGAGAATGGTACAGTACCAAATAATTTAAAATTTTAAAGGATGACAAACAGGGGATAAAATTCAATAATTTAGTATAAGGTGTAGATATATCTATACTAATTATTGCGATCATTAGATCAATATTTAGAACTAATATTTCGTTTAACTAAGATTGATTCATTGATATCATTAGATGAATTTTTAGAATTAATATTTTGTTTAACTAAGATTGATTCACATAGAGATATAGAATTGAATCAGTTAAATAGGCTCAATGAGAACTCAAGAGAGATAAAATTGCATATAATAAAAGAATTCGATCGAACACTACATTATGTTTTGAATCTTGAATTAAGATTTAAAGGTGATCAATAGATGAAATTGTTATGCACTAATATTTTATTCCATATTTGAATTCTAAATTGATCTTTGTGTGTATCCAACTATTTTCAAGTAGTTAGATAAAAAATTACAATTCGTTATTTGTTTTCGTCAAGTAGTAGTTAGAAATATTAAATTGAATATTAAAGTATAGTACTTATAGGAACGATAATCTGGACTCAAATGTTCACTATATTACTTGTTACGATATCGTACACATGCGATATAAAAAAATGCAACAGCTGTGATATGTGCACATTGACCTATGACTGTACATCAAAATGCACAATGTGGCATGTGACCTTTGACTAGTGAACATTGACATGTGACCTGTAACATAAGTCAAAATGTAAGATATGAAAAACATAAATATATGATCTGTAATCATTGTACATTGATGTGTGACCAGTGAGTATACATTGACTTGTGACATATGACATAAATTAGAATGCAAAATGTGAACATAAATTAGTGAACCGTGACTTGTGCACAATGACATGTAACTTGTGTACATTGACTTGTGACCTTAAATCAAAATGCAAAATATAATCTTAAAATTAGTGGACTGTGGCAAGTGCCCATAAACCCGTGACCTATAACAGATAACAATACAAATGACATATATGTAATAATGTCAAAACACATACAACCTGTTGAAATGAGAATACCTTCGAAATGAATAAAATTTCATCACCAACATTAACAAATTAAAATAGTTATATTATTGAAATCGAACACAAATTCCAATCTTAAACATTGCAACTTTTTTAAACAAGAAAATTGATGTTGAGTTAAAAATAAATAGCCTATGTGGAAATAATTTATAACGATGCTATCTCCCTTCTTCTTGCCTCGCTTCGTGACCTGATCTGTCAGTGCTATTTGTTTAAATAGCAGGGAAGCTACGTCCAGCCTAGCTCTAGCAGCATCAAATGTCATCGCGTAGTTTAAATATCACCGTGAAGTAAGCGTTCCGTGTATTTAATTACGAATATTTCACAATCATGGCTGCAGAAAGTCATAAAACATTATATTAAGAATGAACTGTAAATTAAATCATGTGTTTGTAGTTGAAAAATCAGGTCACAAACTTACCCATTTTGCTGATGCAAAATGCTTTTAAAGGGATAAAAATAAGGTCAGCTTCCTCCTTCAACATGAATTTAACAAATGCAAATCATTTTAGATAACGCCGTCTCAGAATTTTGAGGAATAAAAACTTCCCACACATCATACATAAGCAACCATATCTTTTATCTTACCAGCTTCAGCCTTCAAAGGGAATCTCCTGTGGAAAATGGAGGTGTTCGTAATTTCTAATAGGAGATTTCCTAGTCAGATATCTCTGGATATCTCAATGCAATTGTCTGCAAATATCATACAAAGAGCATTTGGCTACAAACATAATTTTGAAAAAATTCGACTCCATAGTTGTTCTAGTATATAAACCATTCATCAAAGACCAAACCATGCAATTAATTGCATAAAATATAGAATCAAAATCCTGCAAGTTAAGGAATCTTGTCGATTTTTGCAAAAGGGGCGAATAAATTTGTTGTTAGGCACACAATTTATACAACATGGATTTAACCTATTTGTCACAACATCTAATCCACAAATCAGCTCAATTAGTTTATTATATAAATACAGTTGATAGATTGAATATATGTAAAAGCTTTGGGCAAAAGAAGGCAGGCAATATATATCCAATTTCTTCAACTCCTTCTTCTCTTTCCTATTTAGGAGGTGCACAACCTCGAATTGTGCATTAATTTCATATCATTTGGTGCTCTCGTTGGGAGGAAAACTTGAAGGTCGGCCATGGCAGATCAGACCCGAGCCTGTGTATCGCAAGCTCTTGAGGATTGCTTGGATCGCCTGACTACGCATGATGAACAGTTGAGTTCCTTTGGAAACATTCTCAAGGAAATCAACTTGATATTGACGTCAATGGAAGGTCGATTAGAGCAGAATTTGAGGAATCCTCTTGTTGATGTATCAGGATCATCTACAGTTCCAACAGGTCGACAGGAGCAGGCATTAGTGAGTGGGCGGAGGTAATACTGTGCAACCTATACGAACTCTAAAGCTTGATGTTCCACGTTTCAATGGAGAAGATCCATGGATTTTTAAGGCCGAACAATTTTTTGACTTTCATGAGACTCCAGATCAGCATTGCTTGACTATATCTTCTTTTCATATGGATGCTGATGCACTACATTGGTATCAATGGATGTATCGTAATGGATTACTTCCAGTGTGGGTGATTATCAATCGAGATTCGAAGCTTTGGCTAATCAAACAACTAGAGTTTCGGTGTCGTTTCTTTAGAGCTATTTTGAATCAGGTTTGCACCAAGATATTCGACGAGAGGTACGTGCATTGCAACCAAAATCTCTTATACAAGCTGTAAATCTGGCGAAGCTGATGGAAGATAAATTCAATTATATGGGTATAAGAAACTTGCCAAGCCGACAGATTTTGGTCCCGAATATTAAGCCACATCCAAGTCCACCCCTATTACCTACTCCCAAAATTCTTCCAAGTAATGCCTTGATTAATGTTAAAAGCTCGGGTATACCGGTTAAGAGGTTGTCAGCAGCTGAAATGATGGAACGAATGGAGAAAGGGTTGTGCTTTAACTGTGATGAGAAATTTGGGAAGGGGCATAAATGTAAGTCCAAACTCTTGGTACTAATGCTCCACAATGAGGAGAGTTCGGATGACAATCAGCTGTTGCAATTAGCGAGGTCCCCAAAAAATGAGAATATGATCGATGAACTACCACCAGCAATCATTTTTCATGCTATGGCTGGGCAACATTTTCCTCGCACACTACGATTTACATGATAATCACAAGACAAGAAGTTCAAATTCTAATTGATGGAGGCTCCACTCATAACTTCATCCAAGAACGGCTAGTTCAACATTTATGGTTTCCCATCCTTCTCTCTAAACACTTTTCTGTATTGGTTGGGAATGGAGAGTCCATGGCTTGCACAGGGCGTTGCTCGCCGCTTCTAGTACAGATCCAACAACACTCATTTCTGGTGGATTTCTACATCTTACCAATACGAGGGGCAGATGTCGTGTTAGGAGTACAATTGCTGAAAATACTGGGATCGGTAGTGATAGATTACAAGGCTCTGACCATGTCTTTTCAATGGGAAGGACAACAAGTTGAGCTCAAGGGCGAGTCCCTCATTGCTCCCAGCCATCCATTTTAACCAACTAAGGAGACTGGTTACAACTGATGCTATCATGTGTTGTTATCAGCTAACTACAATGGAACAATCTAGAGAAGAGTTAGAAAGAGAGATGACTGGAATGAATGAGGAGATACATAACGTTTTAATCAGAAATCAGAATATGTTTGAAAGCCAAGAGGCTTTACCTCCTCAATGGGACCATGATCATCAAATTCATATTATACCTAGAGCAAAACCAGTTAGCGTGCGACCATATCGGTACCCCCATTTCCAAAAGGGAGAAATGGAGAAACTTGTAGCAGAAATGTTGACCTCTGGAGTAATAAGACCAAGTAAAAGTCCTTACTCTTCTCCCGTGTTGTTGGTGAAAAAGAAGGATGGTACGTGGCAATTTTGTGTAGACTATAGAGCTCTCAATCAAATTTCCATACCCGATAAGTTTTTTTCTTTTTTTTAATTGAAAGCTTCAACTAATTGCAATGAAACCGCAGTGAGTTTTTTTTTTTAACTTCCATTAACCTTGCCTGTAATAAAATTACATCTGACAATATTAAAAATCATACAACACAGATTCATACAAACTTGGAGAGACAGGAAGCAGCACCATTGGACATATATTGATGAAGACGGACGAATACAACATCAAATCAAGGTAAGACCCACAATATTTGAAGCCGGTATTAGAGTTTATCATATAGATCTCACTCCCTTGGACGGGGGAGCCAAAGACTGCTAAGTGCTCGAAGCCGAGAGAAATAGTCATTGATTGCAAAAAGAGTACGAGCTGACTGGCGAGTTGTCAGTATACGGTGCATATGTTGCCGCAAATTATCAGCCTGACGAATGAAGTCCTCAAGAGTTCCTAACTTTCCCATAGCCATTGCCATTTGACCCATGTAGTTGGTAACATTTCCTGACGAAGCTGACGGGCCAAGAGATCCTGCCAAAGTTTCAGCTAAGGACTACTACAACGCCTCCATTCCCTGTGACAAGGCATTTTCAGCTTGCTGAGATGATTGTTGCAAGTTGTTGATAGATGACAACTGCTGATCAGTCAACAACTCCAAATGATTTATAAGAAGCTTAAGAAGTTCAGATGAACGAAATCCACCAAGCCAAAGGAAGCACCTTTCTGCCGGAGTTTTCCACATGCCTGATAATATATGAAAGACGTCAGCCTTTGTAGCATCCCCTTTTATCATGAAAATGCTATCATAATGTGCCAAGACACCATCCAAAATTATGCAAAGTTCACCATCAGCCATTTGAGAATTGACAGCACCTCTTAGCTCATTAATCCATCGGTTGTGCTCCTTCAACCACCGAGCATATTCCACATCAAAGGCCAAGGCACCATTTCCACCCATAGATTGAGATTGATCTCCTGAACTTGAAACAAATTTGCCCTGCTGCCTAGCTCGTTGGAGCTCTTGCTCAAGTTGTGTCAACTTCATTCTACTGCTCTCTAACTGTTGAACATAAGCTTTTTTTCTCAAACGGCTTTTTCTAGCAGCTTCACGATTTTAAGCAAGCCTACGCAGAGTCATTTGATCTCTGTACTTATCACTGCCATTGGAAGCCACTATACCCTATGATTGATTGATTTGAAACCTCATATTTTTATCTTCAGTGTCGGCATCGGTGGAAATACCAGTCCGACGAGGACTGACATCTGCCATTGTGGAAGCTCCACGATCTCCTGAATGAATACTTCAAACTGAAATGAGCATTTCCATCTACCCAACTCTATAGGAGAAAATAAGAACCCAAACTGGATGAAAATACTCCAAATAAAAGTACACTCACAAGAAGACTGGATATATTCACAAAACGGCATTTAGAACTCACCAGGGTCACTATGAATTTGTTGTGATGCCTTTTGGCCTCATAAATGCGCCTTCAATATTTCAGTCTTCTATGAACAGCTTGCTCAAACCATTTCTGAGAAACTTTGTGATTGTTTTTTTTATGACATTTTAGTGTATAGTATAACACTAAATAATCATGCTGAACATTTACAACTGGTGTTGGGGTGCTTAAAAGACAATTCTTGGTATGCTAAGAGGAGGAAATGCAAATTCGCACAGAATCAAATTGAATATTTGGGCCACATAGTGTCAGCCAGCGGGGTTGCTCCTAAAACCTCCAAGATTCAGTCCATGTTACAGTGGAAGACACCAGTAAATATTCAATAGCTTCACAGTTTCCTTGGTCTTACTGGTTATTACCGTCGTTTTGTAAAGAATTATGCAACCATAGCCGCTCCACTCACGTCATTACTTCAAAAAGGTGCTTTCAAATGGTCTCCTACCGCCAACGAAGCCTTTTAACGGTTAAAATCAGCCATGACCCAGGCTCCGTGCTAGCTTTACCTGACTTCGAGCAACCATTTACTATAGAAACAGATGCATCAGGGGTTGGGATAGGAGCTGTCTTGATTCAAGTTTCACACGGTACTGCATATTATAGCAAAAAGTTAAAATCCCAAGATGCAGTAAGCTTCCAATTATTTTCGCGAGTTGTATGCACTTACAGAAGCAGTGGCTAAATGGCGTCAATATCTTTTAAGTAGAAAATTCCTCATCAAACGGATCATAAGAGTATTAGGGAATTGATGTCACAAATAATTCAAACACCAGAGCAGCAGAGGTTCCTGATTAAATTCATTGGTTTCAACTTTGAAATTGTCTACAATCCAGGAGCCAGCAATCGTGTGACGGATGCTCTTTCTAGAAAGGATGAAGAGAATGCTACTTCCGAAGTGCCAATAATGTTGTTGACATTGGCACATCAAACTAGCCAGCTTTTTGAAGAATTGAAACATGAGACTAATCAATTACCTGACCTCATTCAGCTACAGCAAGCCATTGCCCAAGATGGTGCAGCCTTTCCCCTGTATCGGATACACCAAGGATTGATTTGGCACAAAGGTCGTATCGTGGTGAGCTCGGAATCTAACCACAAGCTTGACATCATTCGAGAGTTGCATGCTACACCTATTGGTGGGCATAATGGTATATTCTGTACCATCGCCCTTGTACAGTCACAATTTGAATGGCCACGTATGCGAGAAGATATTAAGCATTTTGTCCAAACATCCCCTATGTGTCAACAGACAAAATATGAGACCTTAGCTCTTGCAGGCACCTTGCAACCGCTTGAGGTTCCGGTACAAATATGGGAGGACCTGACTATGGAATTCATTGTGGGGCTTCCGCTATCTCAGGGGTTTACATCCATTATGGTGGTTGTAGATCGATTGTCAAAGTATGCCCACTTTGCTCCCCTTCCAGCTGGTTTCAATGCCATGATGGTCGCCAATACCTTTGTTCAGAATATTTGTAAATTGCATGGTATTCCATCTACCATTATCAGTGACTAAGACCCCATTTCATCAGCAAATTTTGGCTAGAATTATTTCGCCTCAGTGTAACTAAGTTGATGTTCAGTAACGCATATCACCCATAAACGGACAGCCAAACGAAAGTCACAAACAGGGGACTGGAACAATATCTTCGTAGCTTCACTTTTGATCATCCCACACATTGGCATAAATATTTACCTTGGACAAAGTATTCTTACAGCACTGTATATCATTCTTCAATCAAGACTATGCCTTTTCAGGTGGTCTACGGTCGACTTCCACCGCCTTTGTTACCTTGTTCACGTCCGAAAACTGTTGTGGAAGCCATGGAAAAAACCTTGAAAAGAAGGGACCAACTATTGAGAGAATTGAAAATACATCTACAACATGTCCAGAACAGAATGAAGCACTATGCTGATAAACATAGGCGTGAACAACATTTCAAAGTAGGTGATATGGTGTTGATAAAACAGCAACCTTACCGGTAGACTACATTATCACATCAACCTTATACCAAACTCAACAAACGTTTCTATGGACCGTTTCCAATTGAAGCTCAAGTGGGACCTGTAGCATACAATGTTCGCTTCCTGAAACATGTCAAGCTTCATCATGTGTTCCATGTCTCAGTTTTGAAGCCGTACAAACAGGACTCAAACATTCATGTGGCACAGCTACCTACCAGTACAGTTGACAATCATCCTGTCATTGAACCCATTGCTATTCTTCGAACTCGGCATGTGCGTATCGGCGAGGACCTCAAGTTGCAGTTACTGGTGCAATGGGATGGTATGTTGCTTGAAGACGCCACTTGGATTGCCATTGAAGAGTTCAAAGCTCTCTACCCTAATTTTGACCTTGAGGACAAGGTCGTGTCTGAAGGGGTGGGGAATGATACAGAATAGCCGCCACATCAACAAAGCAAGAAAATGATTCAGCAATAAAAAGGGCACGTAAGGCACCCATGTGGCTTAAGGAGTACCAGTGTTAAAAATTGGTTTACTAAAGCCAAGTATTTTAATTGTTATTTCTGTTTTGTTTTGTCACAACAAACTGGACAGGTATCCAATTGTAAGGCAATATATGTAAAAGCTTTCGGCAGAAGAAGGCATGCAATGTATATCCAATTTCTTCAACTCATTCTTCTCTTTCCTGCTTAGGAGGCGCACAACCTCGAATTGTGCATTAATTTCATATCATTATGACCCATTAACTGGTGACTTTCATAAATATGCTTTAAATAAAAAAACACTAAATTGAAAATACCTTTTTCAAAGTCGATTTTGCTTCTGACCCACAAAATTTCGATTTTGTGGATACATATTCTTTCTGTATTTTAGATGTCTTTCTCTTATCTCTCTTATTTTCGGCCTCATCTACCTACTCTCTATCAACACTCCTTGTTCGAACCATCATATGTGGGTTTTGTATATATAGGTCTCACAGAGGATAGTACAGAGAATGACATTCAGAAGGGGATGAAGTTGTGTATAAAATAGAGAGAGAAGTGAGGTTTGACGACGACAGCGAAGAGATCTTGACCGGTTGCACATGGGAGGAGCAAACATACGTTTTGAAGAAGATGGAAGTTGTTAGAAGTAGATTATGAAACATATTTTCCCCTTTAAAAAAGTATCTCCCACTTTCCCACGTTAATTATCCATAATTAGTTAAAAATGAATTAGTTAAAACCGTATTATTAATCTATAAATATAAATATTTAAAAAATACATTATCGCATGATTTTTGAATAAACAAACCCCAAACTTGATTTTTGAAGTTGAAAGTTAAAAAAGATGGGTGACTATAATTTTCAATTAGAAAAAAATAGCTCCAGTGCCCTTTTTCCAAAAATTAAAAAAATGATATGTTATCCTCTTTTTTAATTATTAATATTTTCCATACGTGCATTCCAAAACTCTATTTTCTTTTCGAATAATGATATTTAATACTATTGGTGTCAGCACCAATTAGATGGCTATTGCATGACTTTAAATGATCACTTTGATGTAATATCACATGATTCATTTATCAAACATAACAAATATGGTCAACTAGACTGATACTAGATATCATTATTATTTCTTTTTAGTGGGCTTCTTCATTCAATTTATGTATATTCTTCATTTAACCTCTGTTTGGTTAAAATTAAAATTAATTTTAAGTATTTTTTTAAAAAGTTGATAAAATATGTAGTTGAAAAGTTGTGAACCCCATAAAATATGTAATTAAAATTATTTTGACTTTAATTTAAATTAAAATCTAAATTTTAATCCTTACCAAACAAGGGCTTAATTTGTTCAATCAAACTTCAAATCGTAAGAAAAAGAAGTAACTCGATAAATATTGCGCTTGAAATAGATATTAATGCTAAAAGGTCGAAGAGGAAGGGTTTAGTGTTTGCAAATAGAAACGAGAGGAAGAAAAAATCTGAAAAGTTTGTTGATGATGATTTTGAACATTCATATTTGAGTTTTTGAAAATTATTCTTAAAAGATAACTTTATAACTTGATAATTTACTATTTGAGTAACGTATCATGTTATCTTAGTGTGCCTATGTTTGATTCAACTAAAAAATTGATTAAAATCTAAATCAAATTTAACAATTGATTTTAACCACATATTTTATGAGATCCACACTTAATCAAATATTCTATCACTTTTATCATTTCTACTAAAACTTTGATTTTTCTCTAAAACCAAATAGAAAATGTATCTAAGTTTTTGTTGTTGCTTGCTTTGTTCTTTTTCTTTCTCAAGTATGTTCCATTCACCATTTGTTATTTTTGGTTTTCTTAATGATTTTTGTTTCGTCATTGGTAATATATAACATGGTATCATATCTCTAGCTTATAAAGGAAATGAGAAGTCCTCAATTACTACTCTAAAAGAAAAAGAAACTCTAGGAAGTTAATCTAAAATATCTCCAAATAATTAAAGCAAGGAAATTTAAATAATAAAAATCAAATTATGCCCTAATAAGAAAATTTCCGTTTTGGCAGATTAAACAATAGAATTTGTCCGAAAAAATCGATGGGCTCAAGGGCCTTAGTTCATGATGAATTCGTCATAGTGGCTCGTTACTACCTAGAAAAATGATATTATTCATTCAATCTTTTGATTGGATCGAAATATAAAATTGCATTAAAAAAAATGCTACTTGTACAATTATTAAAACAAATTTTTTTTTTTCAAACTCGTTTTCAACTATACATTTTCATACATAATATATTTTGCACATAAACCCAAATTTTTTTTTCTACTTTTTAACCACACATTCTCCAAAAATCACTATTTCAAAACTCGTTTTTTCTCCAAAAGAACTCAATTTTAATGGTTGTCAAACTGGGGCACACTTTAATAATCAAATCTTATAAATTATAAATTGGTTGTTTATTATGAAAATTTAGGAGTTTCTCAAAATTAGTATCATTAGTGTTATTAGTGAATCCATGAATGTTTTATGGTCAAACCCTTGATATTCAATTGAACGACGAGTATTTGGATTATTGATCATATTTTATATTATTTTTGTTGCATCAATTTAGTATCAAACAACATCATTCTTGATTTAAACGATTTTGTGTTCGTAAAACCTAGATAGTGAAAATCATGGGACACAATGAGCTAGTACAAGTGCGTCTTAAAGTGATGTTAGAACAACTGATAGAGGAATATTTGCCTGGACAAATGGAGGTGTTGAAGCAACAAATGGATGATTTTCTATTACAATGGTTTGATTCTCGCAGAGGAGTAAAGGATGATGATTCCAAGGATGATGATAATATTTTTGCTCAGTTCAATCCCGATGTGTGGGATACTTATTTAGGTGATGGTTATGATGGCGCACCAATTTTTAAGCTAAAGGTCTATCTAGATGTTCAAGAAAATTATATTGAAGACAAGACAATGATTGTGGATATTGGTGGTAAATCTATGTTAACAATGCTAGTTTCTGTACGTGTTATGCCCTAAGTCCAATCAAATTGGGACATAAACACTTTAAAAATATACATAATCAATGCATATTATATGGCAATATTTATTATTTAATTAAATTTATATTTTTATAAATTAAATAATAGAATCTGTAGATTCAAATCTTGGTGATTTGTTAATCACAAAGAGTTGTAATTGTAAATTCAAGTCTTGATAATTTGTTAATACAAGTAGTAGAAATTGTGAGATACAAATTACATATAACTGAATTTTAAATCATTTGTGATCGTAAATAATAACGAGATACGGATATCGTTATTACGGATAGGCCATCACGTGTATCATTTTTACTTGTGAAGTAAGTAACTGATCTCACAAGCTAAAGTGTAGTGACATTTGAATGAACACGTGGATATTTTGTTATAGAACAAAACATTGGAGACACATTGGGAGATTCTACATGGATAACTATCTGAGTGTTAGTGGTTAATTCTAACGTTCGGTAGTGGAATTGGTCCTTTGACTTGAGGTCATCATAGTACCTTATATGAGGATAGTCATACTTTGGTGATGTTTGATGTTGGATGTTGAGGGTCGCTAATACGGCATCGTTCGGGTATGTCAAGAATCATATGAAGGTTGTGAATGATCAATGGAGGATTCGTTACTCTTAGATAGTAAGATATTATGATCTATATTTTATCTACTTAAGTTGATAAT